>PITA01002323.1:102391-164987 GCA_004023965.1 Spilogale gracilis
GGTTGCTTTCAAGCGTGCTCTTGTACATGATTGGTGGGGCCAGGCATGATAGGTGCGTGATCAGGCTACTGATTGGTGTGCTCCTTTATGTGCGCCGTTGGGCTCCCTGAGGCTCTGTGGTAACCGCATCCTGTTATGTAGGTGCAAGGGTCAGGCCTGATTGCGTCAGCCTTCTTGAGCCATACCTCGGTCCCCAACAGTATATACTCATGGCTAGGTCCCAGTATTTTAAAACAAGGAAAAAAGTTGTAAAACCAATTATAAAATGTTGTTTTCAAGAAGCCATCTCTTCTTGTATATGCTCTGTAATACACTGGGCTAAATATTGAGTAAAATGTTTTTGTTCTTAATTGAAAGGGTATAGTATGGTTGGTATTATGCAGCAGTTTACTTAACATTCAGAACATTTTTAGAAAAGGGAGTTATTAGATAAACACTGAAAACAAGGTTGTCCAGCTTTGTGTCTCATAATTTAAATAGCATTATTTGGACCTGTGAGGACAGGGTTGGGAAGTTTTGTATATATTCTTCTAGTATTTCCTCTTTATTCACTAGTTATCTTGAACCTGACTGCTTTTTAGTAGAGATCAAACTGAATGATATAAGTGATTTAACACACTTCATTCAGAACATCTTTTGTGCACTATGCAGTTCATTGATACCCAGATGTAAGTTAACATTAGACTACTCAATGTTCAGTGATGACTGTTAGATTTTAAATTAGACCCATTTTCAGGTACTTGGTACTGAAGTGAAAAAGATGTTCTATTTTAACTTATATAGTCAGACTATTTAAATAAGTTTTTCCTGGAAAGTTGCTTTTTATGTTTTTAATTACTTCTTGATTCCAAATTGTTTAGGAAGTATTGTACTTTTTTTTTTTCCTGGTAGTGTCAACTTGATTTCTATCGTGGCCCAGAGAGCGATTTAAGTTTGCTCTTTCCTCTCAGGGCACATTCTTTTGATGGAGTCCCACCCTGCACAGTGACAGATAACTTCTTCATCTGTTGTTTACTCATAAATTCAGGGAAACCCAATGTCTTTTAAAAATATCCCATTCCTTTTCCTTTTTCTTTTTCTTTTCTTTCTTTTTTTTTTTAAGATTTTATTCATTTATTTGACAGAGAGAAACATAGCTAGGGAGGGAACACAAGCAGGGGGATTGAGAGAGGGAGAAGCAGGCTCCCTGCCGAGCAGGAACCCAATGCAGGGCTGGATCCTGGGATCATGACCTGAGCCAAAAGCAGACACTTAAGGACTGAGCCCCCCAGGCATCCCTCCATTCCTTTATCTTCCAAGATTTTCCTGGTTCTGTCAATTTCTGTCTTCAACCTATCACACTGTTCATCCTCTACTCTCAGACTTTAACACGATGCAGTTTGGGTGTTTTGGACAAGAACTCAGTCTCTGAATTTCAGCTCAATGTTTTTCTTCTTGTATGTAGTATAATGTGGTAATTAAGAGCAAGAACTTCAGAATTAGGGTGCTTGGGTGGCTGAGTGGGTTAAAGCCTCTGCCTTCAGCTCAGGTCATGATCTCAGGGTCCTGGGATCGAGGCCCACGTCGTGCTCTCTGCTCGGCAGGGAGCCAGTTTCCTCTGCTCTCTCTGCCTGCCTCTCGCCTACTTGTGATCTCTCTCTCTGTCAAATAAGTAAATAAAATCTTTTTAAAAAAAAAGAACTTCAGAATTAGATGGTGTAGCTCAAACTCTAGCTCTACTGTTTGCCAGCTATTGGAACTTTGGCAAATTGCTTCAATTCTCTCTGTAGTACTCCTAGCTTCTTAACTGGGACAACAATAATATCTCTAGCTCTAGAAGATATGGTAAAGGTTAAAAATTAATGCATCTAAAGCACTTCAATTAGTCCGTAGAGTATAGTATTTGAGAAGCATTAATATTATTAATCTTGATTCTTTGTTTTTTCTGATCACTGTGGTGTTACCCTCATACTCTGATTTTACTTAATTTGTTAGCATCTGTCAGTAAGTTAAATGACCATATCTCTATTAAATCTGAGCATCTAGAACTAAGAAATTCACCTAAGTTATCAATTCTAAACAGTGCTTGAACCTTACATACACTGAAACCTTTAATGAACACATCACTGACCTCATTCTTTTTTTTTTTTAATGTTAGTCACTATGCAGTATATCATTAGTTTTTGATCTAATGTTCCCTGATTCATTGTTTGCAAATAACACTTGGTGCTCCATGAAATCCACCCACTCCTTAATATTCAGTCACTGGGTTTACCTATCCCTCTACCTTTGAACCCTCAGTTTGTTTCTTGTAATTCATAGTCTCTCATTCTGTCTCCCCACTCTGATTCCCTCCTTCATTTCCCCCTTCCTTCTCCTAATGTCCTCCATGATATTCCTTATGTTCCACATATAAGTGAAACTATATGATGATTTTTTTCTCTGCTTGACTTATTTCACTTAGCATAATCCCCTCAAGTTCCATCCATGCTAATGCAAATTGTGGGTATTCATCCTTTTTGATTGCTGAGTAATATTCCATTGTAAATATGAATGTTTCCAGAAGTGCATCCAGGTTGCTTAATTTATTGGCATATAGTTGTTGTTAGTAATTTCCAATAATTGTTTCTATTTCCTTGGTGTTAGTTGTGATCTTTCCCTTTTGTTCATAATTTTATTAATTTGGGTCCTTTCTCTTTTCTTTTGAATAAGTCTGGCCAGTAATTTATCAATCTTATTAATTCTTTCAAAGAACCAGCTTCTAGTTTTGTTGATCTGTTCTACTGTATTTTTGGTTTCTAATTCATTTGATCTCTGTTCTAATCTTAAGTATGTTTCTTCTCCTCCGTGACTTAGGCTTTATTTGTTTTTCTTTCTCCAGCTCTTTAAGGTGTAAATTTAGATGATATTTTGGGATTTTTCTGAGTTTGTTTTATATTGTTTTGTTTTTTAAAGATTGTATTTATTTATTTGACACAGAGAACGAGACCACAAGCAGGCAGAGAGGCAGGCAGAGAGAGAGGAGGAAGCAGGTTCCCCGCCGAGGAGAGAGCCCGATACGGGACTCGATCCCAGGACCCCAAGATCATGACCTGAGCCAAAGGCAGAGGCCCTAACCCACCGAGCCACCCAGGCACCCCCCCCTTTTTTTAAGATTTTATTTATTTATTTGACACAGAGAGAGAGAGATCACAAGCAGGCTGAGAGGCAGTCAGAGAGAGAGAGAGGAGGAGAAAGCAGGCTCCCCACGGAGCAGAGAGACCAATGTGTTTTTTCTGTTTTTTGTTTTTTGTTTTTTAATGAGGCTTGAATGGCTATGTATTTCACCCTTAGGACTGTCTTTGAAGTATCCCATAGATTTTAGATTGATGTGCTTTCATTCTCATTGGTTTCCATGAATTAAGTTATTTGATTTCCTTGTTGATACAAACATTCTTGAGCAGGATGTTCTTTACCTTCCAAGTGTTTGAATTTCTTCCAATTTTTTTCTTGTGATTGAGTTCCAGTTTCAAAGCATGTGGTCTAAGAATATGCAGGGAATAATCTCATTCTTTTGGTATCAGTTGAGACTTGATTTGATTTATGACCCAGGATATGGTCTTTTCTGGAGAAAGTTCCATGTGTGCGCAAGAAGAATGAGTATTCTGTTGTTTTAGGGTGGAATGTTTTGTATATATCTATGAGGTCCACCTGGTCTAGGATTTTATTCAAAACTCTTCTTTCTTTGTTGATTTTCTGCTTAGTTGATCTGTCTACTGCTGAAAGTGGGGTGTTGAGGTATCCTACTATTAATGTATTATTATCAATATGTCTCTTTATTTTGGTTAGTTAACAGTTGGCTTATGTAGTTGGCTGCTTCCATAGATATTTACAATTGTTAGATCTTCTTGGTGGATAGACCTTTTAAGAATGATATAGTGTCCTTCTGTATCTCTTACTATAGTCTTTAGCTTAAAATCTATTTTGTCTCATATGAGAATTGCTACACCAGCTTTCTTTTGAGGTCCATTGGCATGAAAAAATGGTTCTCCATCCCCTCACTTTGTCTAGATGTATATTTAAGTTCAAAATGAGTCTCTTATAGACAGCATATGGATGGGTCCTGTCCTTTTATCCAGTCTGCAGCCCTGTGTCATTTCATGGGAACGCTTAGGTTGTTCATGTTGAGAGTGATTATTGAACAATATGATTTTATTGTCATCATGTTGCCTGAGAAGTCCTTGTTTCTAGACTGACCTCATTCCATAGCACTATACCGCTGACAGGATACTCTTTGGAGTTCTTATTGTGGGCCTTTCTGTATAATAAACTGTACTTTTTAGCTGTGTGAGATTCACATGACTCAACTTACAGTGAGTTCAAATCCATGATAAACTATTTTGTACCAAAATTCACTGAATCATCTATTTGAAATAAAATGTATTTCTTTGCTTTCAAAACATATTTAGAATGTCTTTTTGTTTGATCAACTTCTCTTCATTTGCCCCCAGCCTGAATCAGCTTTGTAATTTATCTTAAAGTAAAAAGGGATGAAACACTGTCAAAATGACTGCATTTTATTCTCAGTGAAGATGGGTTTTGATGTAAAACTTTAATTTGAAAGGAAAAATCAAACTGAGTTTCTCAGTGTGATCCTGTTTAGTGTTCTATGCTACTGGTTTTTCAAATGCTGATATAAAAGTGGTATGTGCATGATTATAACATTATGAGTATGTTCCCTCAGTCCTGGTCTTTTAGTCTAAAGCTTATAGTCTCTCCACAGATTGATTGGCGGCACAAAATATACATGATTTTATTGTCATTGTGTTGGGGTGAGTTGGGGTCTGACCAGTCTCATTTGCTATACGCTGCCTCCTGTTCTCACTTTTGACTGATCCTTTAGTCTCCTTCTGCTACTCCTTCACCATAAGCATTTCAGTTGAACCATATTAAGTGAAAGGTTCATGATACCAGGCTTAGAGCAGGCCTGGGTAAGAAAGATAAAAATAAGAAAAGGTCTCAGTGATGGGGGGAAGCAACTTGGAAAGAACAGACTAAAAATCCAAGGTTTTTTTGAGGTACAGGAAAGTGTATACTTCTTTTTTATCTTTATTTTCCTCCTCCTCTAGAGTCCTCATTTCTACCTTCATTCCTTAGACTCTTCCCTAATCCTCACAGAATGAGTCCTCCTGGGCTTCCTGGTTAAATAAATCAATAAGCAAGACACAGTGTCTTCTCTCTTTAAAAATATTCACTTTTCTGATAGCTATTTTGCATGTTATTTGGAAGAATAGATGCTATTTCTGAACAGTACATTTAAAAATTTTTAAATGTTCTTGAAATATTTCTTCTCCAATTTTTTTTCTATTGTTTTTTTATTCTTAAAAAGATAATATGCTATGTGATGGAGAATCTGCCAAGTTTGGTTATGACAAATATTACTTCCTTTCTAGAACTGTAGATTTCTGATAAGATCCTGGGTATACTATCAGAGTGTCCGTATTTATTTGTTAATCTTAGGAATTTTCTGATGTGTCATTTTTTAAAAATTCATTTCCTTCATGGTGTACTTGTTTTAGGTACAAATAGCTGAACTAGGATCATTGAGTGGTGTATTATTTCTTGATGTTCTTAGTTTTCTCTAAAGTTTTGAGGAGGCAAGAGAAGAAAGTTTACAGAGTATCCTCAAGTTGAGAAGGTCAGAGTTCAGGGAGGGTCTTTTTTATGAAACCAATGTTAAAGTCAATAAACCAATTCAGAAATGGGAGTGTGCAATTGTCAGTTCAACAGTTTGTGAAGTGCTTGTGAGTTAAAGCATGATGATGATGATGTGATGATGATGATGATGATGGCAGGGAACATTCTTTAGAAGTTTAGTCATGAGCTAGTCACTGTATTTCATGAACTTTTTATGTGTTTCTCATTCAGTTTTCATAATAACCCTCTAAACTTATGTTTTAAGTGACTTATTTATAGATAAGAAAACTAAAGTACAGAAAAATTATTTTGCCTTAATTGCAGACATAGCCAGTGACTAATTATGTTACTCACATTCAGGTAGTTCTGGCGTCCCGTGTGGTAGTATTAGCATTAGGATCTTTAGTTTATACCCTTTTCTGCCCCTGCATGTCTTAAGTAGGGAAGGAGGCTAATTAGATTTCATGAGTTTCATCACTTCACGGAATAAATTAGAGCAGAGTTATCAGGGAGTGTGTGCATTAGAACCAGCTGAGGGGACACCCGAGTGGCTCAGTCATTAAACGTCTGCCTTCGACTCAGGTCATGATCCTGGAGACCCAGGATCAAGCCCCACATTGGAGTCCCTGCTCCACAGGAAGGCTGCTTCTCCCTCTCTCGATCCCCCTGCTTGTGTTCCCTCTCTGGCTATGTTTCTCTCTGTTGAACAAAATAAATAAAATAAGATAAAAAAATTTAAAAAAAATCTTAAAAAAACAAAGAACTAGCTGAGGATTTTTTGTTTTTAATATTCCAACTCCAGTTCATGCCCTAGACTAATTAAATCACAATGTCAGGGAGAAGGACAGAGGCGTCAATAATATCTGAAGCTCCCCATGGGATTCCAATATCTACACAAGTTTGGGAAACACTGAGTTAGAGGAAATGCTTGAAAAGATCTAAACTCTTTCTATAGCCATTTTTAAAATTATATTAGTCACCTCCCTAAGTTTCAAAAGGATCATTCTGATTCAGTTCACATTCTGTACTTACAATGGACTTGGCCCTAACTGAGAAATTTACCTGTGTTATCTCCCTCAATCCTCCCATTAAGTATCTAAGGAAACCGAGATTGAGAGAATCAAAGCGACTTACTCAAAGTCATAGACCTAGTAAGTGGAGAGCCAGGAATCAAAACTTATGCCGGCTTGACTCAGAACCCAAGAGGAGAGATTCTGGGAATACTATTACTTGTTTCTATTTTGAGGTCACTTTCTTTGTCTCTAATGTTATAGTACCTGGGAATATTTGTTTTGTGAGTTTTTGACATTTATTTTAACTGACCCTGCCTCCTCATGAAGCTTTAAGGTTTGGAGCATCCACATTTAGCGTAACTCAGGTTGCTTCCCATGTTGAGAGTTTTAATCGTACTAACTGCTGTGTTTAGAGCCTTATCTATATTTAGGTTCCAGCTGTTGTTGCTGATGAAACTGCTGGAGCACAGAAACTATCTCCATCCTGGGTTCCCCCATGTGGTTCAACTTTAGAAAAAAAACAGAAAAAGAAAAAGAGCTTCCACCAACATCCTTGAAATCTATGCAGCCAGCATTGGCCCTGCCACCTGGGTCTCCCGTTAGCCGGCATTACCCTGGCTGTCACTTTTGTTATGTTCCTAACTTGCAGTCACACCTCGGTAACTCTACATTACTTAAAGAATTTCCTATCATGTATTGCATGACTAATCATAGACTTGTTACATAGAATGCAGAATTTCCTAAGCATCCCATAATGAAAGATTCTTCTTAGAGAATACAGATTAAATAGTTGTGGTGCATTTTTTGAAATGTATGAATTTTTATTTTAAAATTAACAGAGTTGCTTATTTTAGTAAAAGTTATAAAATATGCATTAATTTAATTACAATATGTTATCTTTTGTTCATTTTCTATCACAGCATTTGGGACATAGAAAATTTAATAAAAACATACTAACAAATGAATTCAGTTTATTGAATCTTAGAAGTAGTATATATAGAAGGAAAGCCTGCTTTGTGGGTCTGTAACTTGTGCGGTCACAAAGGGCTTCATGCTCTGGGAGACCCTATACTCAGCTTACTGCTTTGCTGTCATTATCTTGAAATGTTTAATAATTTGTGGAAAAGGGGCCCCACATATTTATTCTTCACAACTTCCCACAAATTATGTATGGGAGAATACTGTTATGTCGTTTGTCCTGCATAGAAGACATATATCTAAGCATAAACTTACAATATCCAAAAACGGTTAAGTAGAACTTTGGTGAGGGGATTTTAAACTCCTAGCACCAAAATGTTTATCACTGACACCTAAAAAAAAAAAAAAACCTCTTGGTTATGATAATGAATATAGAGATAAATATTTAAATACAATGATTTTCTTTAGAATTAGGCTGAATACTCATGTTCTATATATACATATTCACATTTTTCATGTGTACAGTTGTTACTAATAAAACAGAACTTTATTTAGTATCTTTATTGAATTTGTGTGTGCTAAAATTTTAGCTATTAGTATGTGAAAAGGGTTAGACATATTTTTTGACCTTGAAGGTGTTCTTGACACAATTGATGTACTGACTGAACCTGTCTGAATGAATTAAAATGAACTTTCCCATCTCTTTTCATAAAAATACAAATATATGAAGCTGTAACAATAATTTTAAAATAATAGATATTTGAACTCAAAGAAATTCTCATATTCTAGAAACAAGGTGGGAATTCCATGGCCCAGAGGACTGCCATAGGGCCTCGGTTTATTAACCAATATGTATAGGAGAGAAAAGACTGGAAGAGAAATTCCGATATGAAGTCAGGATCCTGTAAAGACAGCTGAAACTGAGATGTGGCAAAGAAGCTATATATTTATCAAGGCCATAAGTGTGCCTATGTAGA
Source organism: Spilogale gracilis (assembly GCA_004023965.1). NCBI lineage: Eukaryota > Metazoa > Chordata > Mammalia > Carnivora > Mephitidae > Spilogale > Spilogale gracilis. The sequence continues at coordinate 110,955 of PITA01002323.1, forward strand.
GAAGAGAAGGGAGGTGGAAATTGCACTTCTAAACCTGTGTTCTACAGATACAGAGTCCAAATTTACATAGCCTGTGCATTGTGAATTTAATTTCAAAAAATAACTTTTAAACTCTATTAATTTCTGTAAAACACCTGACCACACTGCAAACACAAATGTCAAGCGCCTTTGTGGGGACACCTTGTGGGGATTGTGGAATCCAGTGCATACAGGACTCTGTAGTATAAGGCAATCTAAACTAAGGAGAAGCACATGATCAAACATGTGGGTAGATCACAATGAAGGAGAGAAAGCAAACACATGCAGCAGGACAATTCATACTTGAAAGTTGGATAAAAGTGAACACTCTTATTAAAGAAACTCTAAATTTCTAAAATTAGTGAAGTAATAGAGAAGAACTATAGTACATAATGGAAGATGAAATGGAAACAGAAAATTAGAAACTGATCAATTATGAGTACAAGTAAAGAATATAATAGGGATAATTAAAATTTAATAAGGAAATTAATAGGCAGATGTCACAATTTTAAAGAAAGCATTGTTAGTGTGTAAGAAGGTACTCAGAAAAATACCAAACAAAAGTAACAAAGTTGTAAGAACAAGATATTTATAAAAGGAAAGTTAACAGAAATGGAGTTTAGAATAAGGCATAATCTGTGTGTTGAGTGAAGTAACATGAATTAGAGATAGTAAGGAAAAGGAAAACAATGATTTTCTGAAATTGTTTAAAGAAAAGCATGCATCCTTTACAGATAATAATCACACATAGTTTTGAGTACTTGATATTGCAAATGACCATAAAAATTAAAATGAAGAGAACATTTTAAGGGATACCATAAAAAAGACCATTTACCTACAAATAAAAATAAATTTGGCTGATATGTGAGTTACTATCAACTAGAAGTTAATGAAATATGACCTTCGGAATATTGAGATATAAATATTGCAAAATTCTATACCCACTTAACTATCATTCGATACTATGTGAAATGAAAACAAGATAAAGTCTGAGTTTCCCACACAGAGAACTGTACTGAAATAAATATCAAATCTGTAGTTCAGTAAGAAATTAATTGAATTTTTAAGAAACAAGTTAGATGCAGGGCGCCTGAGTGGCTCAGTTGGTTAAGCGGCTGTCTTTGGCTCAGGTCATGATCCTGGAGACCCGTGATCGAGTCCCACATTGGGCTCCCTGCTCGGCGGGAAGCCTGCTTCTCCCTCTCTCACTCCCCTTGCTTGTGTTCCCTCTCTCACTGTATTTCTCTCTGTCAAATAAATAAAAAAAAATCTTTTAAAAAAGAAACAAGTTAGATGCAAGGAGAAATCCAGTTCATGTACACAGGTAAACATTAACAAATCAAATTAAGTATAGATGGTTAAATAATAAGATGAACATACTAATTTTGGCAGAGTGTTAAGAACAAGGCATGTTTAAGTAATAGGAAACATAATGAAAATGAGAAGAGAAATATGTTAATTTTAGACTTTGTTCCAAGTTTACAACTTAGCAATTAGATATAATTCCTAAAAGCATTAAAAAATAGTAAATTCACTTATTGCAAATGAGTAGGGAGAAGACGAATAAATTAAAATCTATAAAACTAATTATTGGAAAATGGGGAATCAGAAAAGAAACAGTGATAAAACAAAAATATATGTAGTAGTAGAAGTAAATAAATCAGAGCAAATATAAGCATATTTTCTAGTGATAAGAAAGAAATTATTGACAGAATTAGAAACAAAATAATAGAATATTAATATTTTCTTTTTTACAAGAGATGCAGCTAAAATATAACACAGTGAAAGTTTAAAGCAAAGCTGGGAAGAGGTATGCCAGAGTTCTACTAACAAAAGGAACACTTGTGAGGCAATACTAATATAAGACAAAATGGACTTAAAAAGAAAGATTACTGAAAATGAAGAGAGTTATTTCATCCTGGAAAAAAAGGAGTAATTAAGTATGTTTTTGGTTTTTTTTTAAGATTTTATTTATTTGACCACGAGAAACTAGCTAGAAAGGGAACACAAGCAGGGGAGTGAGAGAGGGAGAATCAGGCTTCCCGCCAAGCAGGGACCCCGATGTGGGGCTCGATCCCAGGTCTCCAGGATTATGACCTGAGCCGAAGGCAGTCGCTTGACCGACTGAGCCACCCAGGCACCTCTCAGTATGTCTTAATGGAATCCCAAACTGATGTGCACTTAACAGCATAGCATAAAAATATTTAAAGCAAAAATTAACAGAAGAAAAATGAACTTCAGTTTTATCTAATCCTATCTTAATAATGCCCATGATATTTATAACAAAATGTTAATGTGTATTAAATGTGAATGGCTGGTACACTGATACCTTTACTGTTACTGTTTGTACTTTATAGTGTTTTAAATATTTTCTAATAGCATTTACAATGTAGTTTTTGCAACTTACAAATTGGGTAACTGTTGCTCTAATTAAGTCCTTTCAACTGAGCAACAGTTTTGTATATGTCTGAATGTGTGAGTGTACATATAAATGTGTATATACATGTAAATTCATGAATTCAATGAACATTTATGAAATGTCTTCAGTTTTCCAGCCATGAAAGCAATCTAGGATCTTGGGATGTAAAGATTAATGTCAGGGGGATGGGCTATGTTGTGCTGCAGAAAACTCCCAAACTTCAGTGGTTTAATACAAATAACTATTTTGAAAAAAAAAATAACTATTTTGAACTTACTAAAATCCACTGCAAGTTCACATGATCCTCCAGAGCTATTCCCCTCAGTCTGATTTGTGCAAATAAAGCCTCTTAATTTTTGGAAGACAAACTTTTGGTCTATATGGAAGGAAAAATGAGAAGGTGAAGAATCACATGCCAGTTCTTTCTTTTTTTTAACCTTTAATAATTTATTTTATTTTATTTTTTCAGTGTTCCAAAACTCATTGTTTATGTACCACACCCAGGGCTCCATGCATTAAGTGCCCTCCTTAAGAACCACCACTAGGTTTACCCATCCCCGCAGCCGGCTCCCTTCCAAAACCCTCAGTTTGTTTCTCAGAATCCTCAATTCACATTTCCTTTCCTTTTCCTATGTCCTCTATGTTACTCCTTATGTTCCACAAGTAAGTGAAACCATATGATAATTGACTTTCTCTGCTTGGCTTATTTCACTCAGCCAGCTCTTAAATGGTCTCACTCTCCCTCATATTTCATTGGCTAAAGAAATTCAGATGGCCTTGCCTAACTTCATATACTCAGTGAAATGACAATAAAGAAAAAAGAATTAGAAACTTTTCTTTAGCATTGTGTGGAAGAACACAGTTTTCCTGCCATCAAGATTTTTTTAGCCTAACATTACTGACATTTTGGACTTGGCAATTCTGTGCTATTGAGGGCAGAAGTATGCACTCTAGAATGGTTAGAGGCATCCCTAACTAAATGCTGGTGGTCTTTCGCAGTTGTGACAAGCCCAAATATCTCCACAATTTGCCCTGTCCCCTAGGGGAAAAATTACTCCTGGTTGAGAAACACTGGTCTAAAAGAAATAAAAGAACTATCTTATAGAATATGTCTTTGAGATTCCATAATAGAAAGTAGCAAATGCTAAAAATATAAATAAGTTTATCTTAAAGTTTGTAATCACTCAATGACTTTCTTAAAGTCCCTTTTAACAATATGAAAAACCTCTCCATTTTTTATTTGCTCCCAAAAGGTAACAATTGTATGCTCTTATAATGTCCATTTTCCCCTTTGCCAGTGGAAAAACATGTGTTTTTGACAGGAATATAGGCATGTTATTCAAGAGTGATCCAGAAACTGGAGCCTTGGAATGTTTCTCTAGAACCCTGGCATGGTGATTCAAACTTCGAAAGCATAAGAGTGCATTTAAGCCTGTCATGATAGGGAAGCCAGGATATGGAGATCAATCGCCAGAGGTAATGCCAAAAGAACTTACTGGGGCAACAAAAATAATAGGAAGACCAAGAACCTGGAACCAGATATTTTCTGTAATAAACCACTTATTGCCGGAAATAAGCAAGAAGTATGATGTTTGTGTTCATTCATAGACAAGTATTTACAGCTCAAATTTAGGACAGAGAGATGGAAGTACAGGGTGCCTGACTGGATCAATGCACAGGAATGGAACTGTGAGGCTTCCAAAGAGTGCAGAAACAAAACTCTTCAGCATTATTGCTAGGTAGAGAGAAAGGGGATGAGTAGTTCAAAAGTTGTGATAAGCCCAGATGCCTGGGGCCTGGGTGGCTCATTCAGATGCCAGTTAAGCCTTGAACTCTGGATTTCAGCTCAGGTCATTATCTCAGGGTCCTGGGATTGAGAACCGTTCCCAGCTTACTTCGGAGTCCGCTTGAGGATTTTTCTCCTTCTCCTTCTGCCCTTTACCGCATTCACATGTGCTATTTCTCTCTCTCTAAAAACAAATAAATAAAAATCTTAAAAAAAAATAAAGTTGTGATAAGCCTAGATATTTTCTTTCAAGTTACCTTAGTGTTAATGACGTGAAAGGGTTCATATCCTTTTATGATGCATTATGGAGCATAGGGAAATAAAAGTTATAAGGCAACAAATGTGTTTGCAATCTATTAGCTATTATCAATGTTTATATACTAATTCATGGTATAATAAATTAATATAGAGGTGCTATAAAATGGATCCATGGACATCTTGTTTAATGCTTGACACTAAATCTATTTGCTTTAAATTGAATTCTGTAATTGGCAAGGAAGTAATTCTTCAGTATGTTACTCTATAAATTATTTGCTTATGTAAATAGCAGATGGACCCATTTTGTGGCCATCTATATTTAATTTTTTTAAAAATGAAATGATACATGCTCATTATAAACAAGTCAAATAATAAAGACATATTTAGGGGCTCCTGGGTGGCTCTGTTGGTTAAGTGGCTGCCTTTGGCTCAGGTCATGATCCCAGGTTCTGGGATGAAGCTCCACATAAGGCTCCTTGTTGGATAGGGAGCCTGCTTCTCCCCCTCCCCCCACTTGTCCTTGCTCTCTCCCCCTACCCTGTGTCAAATAAATGGATAAATCATCTTGAAAAAAAAAATAAAAACATATATAAAGAGTGGGAATTCTTTTATTCTGACTCTAAACCACTCCCCAAACCTTTGTAAGAGCTACTTTAAACAGTTTTCAGATTAATTTGTGGACTTTATTTTTAGTTTAAAAATTATTTTTTTGTGTGTGAACTCTGTTCGCAAAGGATTCCTTTCGTCAACCATTTATTTATTTCTATTTTTTATTGCATTATGCATTTCTGTTTTGTGATATTTACATAGAATTACAATTATTAAGAAGTATATTAATTATAGGGCGCCTGGGTGGCTCAATTATTAAGTGTCTGCCTTCGGCTCAGGTCATGATCCCGGAGAGCCGGGATCGAGCCCCACATCGGGCTCCCTGCTCAGTGGGAGGCCTGCTTCTCCCTCTCTCACTCCCCCTGCTTGTGTTCCCTCTCTGGCTGTGTTTCTCTCTGTCAAATAAATAAAATCTTCAAAAAAAAAAAGTATATTAATTGCTATTCTTAACAATTTTATTTGTTTATTCTTATTTTTTGTATGTTATGTATTCATTTTCCTTTCAATCCATTTTTCAGTTTGCACACACATATCATCATATTTTTCAAAGTTCCCTGGACAATAAGTATTCAAAGTATTTGTATATATAAAAGTTCTCTGTTTAGAATTTCTGGAAGGTGGGTATATATTTCAGGTTCAAAACTTTCTTAGCAGGTTTTACTATAATGCTATGTTTTGTATTTTTGTTTGCTTCATTAGCATTCCTTATTTCTTGACATAAATGAGTTTAGTTCATATTTTTTCATAGATATCATCCTTCTTCTTCCTGGCAGCTTATAGGATTATTGTTATTATCTTTAGAGATTTCACTGTCTAGGATGGTGGGCTTTGAAGATGTATTAATACTTCTATATTCTATGTTCTAGAACAATCTCTTTCCTTGCTTTTACACTGATTAAATCTTTTGCCTTTGGACAATTCTTTATTTCTGTTGACTTTGCTTTTCTTTTTGTTTTCTTTCTTTTTTCCCCCACCTTAAAACATTTCAGCAGCTATGCTTTTAACTTCAAGGAACCCTGGGATTTTGGTTTTGTTTTTAAAATAACAAGGCTTTCTATTTTCAGTTATGTGATAGTATCTTGAAACTCTTTGAAGATACAAATTACACATTTTTTTTCAATGATTTCTTTTCTTTCTTGATTCAGCTCTGCTTCTTGGGTTTGCTCCTTGCTTTTACAGACTTAACTGCCAATGATTTTCCTCAAATATCTCATGAATTGGACAGTTAGTGCATATATGCATATATATGTATATATATATATACATATACACACATACATACATACAATATACATATGTATACATACATATGTGTATATACAGACACATTTCTATATATACATTTCAATATATACATATATATGCTTACACATACATTTATATGTAAATGAGGGTCTTGATTGACAAAAACTATTAATGGAGCATCTTAACTCAGTACTCTTAAAGATCTGTATCAGTCATTAGATGTTGCTACTGGAATCCTGCAGTCCATTTGGCTTATTTTCCTGTGGAAACATAGTCCCTGAGGCACCACCCAGCTTTAACTTCCAACTTTCTCACCCATTTTATGTCTCCTCAGGGATTGCCTTTAGCAGAGGTACTTAAAACTTTAGTCTGGCTAGACCTTCAAAGCTAACCAGCTGGTTAAGTAAGTTTTTACCTGTTACTCCATGGACTGATCTTGCTTCCAACATTGCTACCTGAGTTGTTGGAGCTATCTCAAATCTCTACTTAGAAAATACATTTTTCTTCATTTATTTTTGGGAGGCAGTAACACAGATATCAAACACATTAAAGTATTCCTACATCAACAAAAAATGACAATATTATGAGGGGCACTTGGGTGGTGCAGTCAGTTGAGCATCCCCTTCTTGGTTTTGGCTCAGGTCATGATCCCATAGGTCCTGTGATCTAGCCCTGCACAGGGTTATGCACTCAGTGAGGAGTCTCTTGAAGATTCTCTCCCTCTACCCCTGCCCCCACTTGTGATCTTGTGATATCTCTCTCTCTCTCTCTCTCTCTCTCTCTCTCTCTCTCTCTCTCATAAATAAATCTTTACAAAAGAAGATTTTGGAAGACAAAAATGTATTACTTAAACAAAAAATCTGCCCTAAAGTAACTAACTTAATACAGTTGGCTTTGGTTTCTTAGTAATCATCGTCATACTTGGAGATTCTTGCAAAGTGAGAATATATAACTTCATTAATAAATGTAATAAAATGTTTATATATGCTATGTCTAACCAATGAATAAGGCAATTCTTAAAATTTTAAGTTCTGTGGACATTTAAGGAAGTGTGTTTTTCATTTGAAGTGTATTTTCATGTTGTATTTTGAAGTCAATATATATTTTCAATATTTAAACAGTTTTGTAGGTCTTAGGCAGTGACCCTTTTTTTAAATCTGTGTGGTTTGCTTATTTGTTAGTTTTATGGGGTTTTACCTTCTGTTTGCACTCATCTACTTTAAGTCTTTCATATATTCCTCAAATTTTGTCCTATTTGTCCTGTCTTCTCCTACTTCACAATACTAATATGGATTCATTTTCAAGTTTACCTTTCTTCTATCAATCTCATGTGATTAGGGGAAGTATAAAGTGAAACACTGCTGTTGCACCAGCTATCTTTGACCAGAGCCTACAATCACTTTTGACTGAGAAACTCTCACTTTGACCATAAGATTTTTTCTTAAATCTTAATCTGTTGTTGTTACATAAATTTAGACAAAAGCTGATATTCAGTTCCTAACAAGTCTATGTTTAATAGCTCATGGAGAATATTCTTAACCACTTATTATAAAACAGTTGGGTGGTTACCCTTGGAGGATTCCGAATGTATCTAAAGACCAAAATAAGTCATTGTCCTTTCTTGTGAGTGAGAGGGTAAGTGAAACCAGCTTAGGAATGCATACCAAGTGGCTCTCACAACATTATCCTTTTTTTTTTTTTTTTGGTAAGATTTAATTTATTTGACAGAGAGAAACACAGCTAGAAGCTAGAGAGGGAACACAAGCAGGGGGAGTGAGAGAGGGAGAAGCAGGCTTCCTGCTGAGCAGGGAGCCCAGTATGGGACTCTATTCTGGGACTCTGGGATCAGGACCTGAGCCAAAGGCAGACCCTCAATGACTGAGCCACCCAGGCACCCCAGTCACAACGATATGCTTATCTTATACTTATTATTTTGAATATTTGTTTAGCAATGATCTGATCTCCTACTAATTAGACTGCAATTTATTCATCTTTATAATTCCCAATTATGGGGCACTTTCTGCAGCATATCTGTTTTCTGGAGGAGAGGGAGAGGAAGAGGGAATATCCGAACAAGGGAAGGAGGGAGGAAGATAGAGAGGGGATAAGGAAAATTTTATGAGCAGTGTTTCACAACTTAATTTACTTCTTAGGTTTAAAACACATTTGTGGAATATATTTAGTGTGTTATACCTTTAGGATTAACCAAACGTTTGATGATGGTTAATGGAACCAATATTTTGATAAAGTTCAGAAAGTGCTATGCATTTCAAACTTACAAATGTGAAGATTTTAGGACAATAATTCTTAAAATGTCAAGGAGGAGCTATGTCATGTATCCTTTCAAAGTCTAGTACTGAAAAGTAAAAGCACTTCTCCTCAGAAGAGTAAAACACCAAATTGTATTAATGATTCTAGAAGAGTGGTGGACTCTCTGGAGTCCTTCTTGTAGAAAGTGATTATAAATCCGTGCTTGATATTATGCACATATACTGATTATTTTATGTGTATCTTGAGCCACAATATTTGGAAAAAAGTGAAAGAAGAAGGGAGAAAGGGAGGAAGAAGAAAGTTGCTCTCTACTCAGTTCCTTTTTAAAAAGATGTTTAATTTGTTCTACTAAATACAAGGTGTATTGTAACATCATAACTATTGCCTATAGACAGAATTTTGGCTCAACAACTTTACAAAAGCATAGTCTTAGATAAATTACCATGTTACTATGTGTTCAGTAATTCTCATCTTAAAAATGGGATAATAATAATTTCCTACCTTCTTAAGATTGTTGTAAATATTAGATGATTGTTTTATAAATTACAGATTGCATTATTAAATCATTAGATTTTTACAGCCATACTTATTAGTACAACCCATGTCCTAACTTACTATTACTTGGATTCCAAAATGTTCCTCTGATCATCCATAATATTATTTTATGCATCAAAATTTAAAAGTTCCTAGGAATAGCAAACTTTATTGTTATGTGTATCTCTTTTCTATGTTTCCATTAAATCCCATGATGGTAAGAGTTGTTCCCTTCTTGTTGTAAGCTGAATCTACTAAACTTATCACTGTGAAGAAATGAAGTCAGGTAGACAGTAACCCAATACTGAGTTCATTCTTGGACAATTTGCTTCTAGTTTAGTGATAAATGGATTTGGAAGCAGATGATAATTCTCTAATGAAATATAGACATGGCATTTTTTTTAAGCATAAGGATACAATTTTTCAGTATTTTTAGGTGCTTTAATATAACTGCCTACCTAGTGGTGCCTGGGTGGCTCAATTGGTTGAACCTCTGACTCTTAGTTTTGGCTCAGGTCATGATCTCAGGATTGTGAAATTGAGCTCTGTGTCTGGTTCTGCTCTCTACTCTGAATCAACTTGGGATTTTTCTCTTTTCCTCTCCCTCTGCACTTCCTGGCCCATTCACTCTCGCTCTCAAACAAAATAAATTAATAAAATGTTAAAAAAAAAGTTACCATCTAGCCATAGTTTGTATTTATTTCCATAAAAAGCTTTCTTATTGGAGACTTTTTGCTTACATATACATATTTTAGAAACTATAAACACAGTGGAATTTACTCATAATTTATGAAAGTTATGTGCAAAAATACATCAAACTCTAAGTAATTATGCTTCTGGGAACAATTTAGGGATGATTCATTAACAAAACTTGTAGAAATTCACATATCTTCAATGAGTTATTTTAATAATGAAGCATTTTCAATTCTGATCTGTTGATATATTCTTTCCAGGATTTTACCATGTATATTTAGCTCTGAATAAATGATATTTTCACTGGGGTTTGGGGAGGGACAGAAGAAAGGCTGAAAAGAAGAAAAAAATCAGGCAAGATTTATTGAAATAGCTCTCCTTATATCATTTTCCCAGTTCAAAATAAAAACAACCCAAACAACATCTTTCAAAATAGCTATTCACACAATAGAACAGAAATTGTTTAATTTTTAAAAAGAGATAGTGATACACCTGGTAAGAAATCCAGCTGGTTTTCTTCTGCCTGTGGAGTGAAATTTGGTCCTGAAATGTTTTTGCAGTATTGGGCCCATGAGTGTCTTGTGTGCAACTAGAGTCAGAGAGTCTTAGATTCTGGATTTTTAGGCTTAAAATGTAGTTATCCAACTACATCACACTGCACTCCCAGTTTGCACACCAGACAGGATGCAGGTTTGAGCCTACACAGAACAAATTCAGTGGAGGTCTCTTTTGTTTGCCCCCTCAACAAATTCCAGGGCTGGCTTAGAGGTGAACTGGGATTGGGAGTAAATAATTGTTTCTGGAGATAGTGTTTCTTTCTTTGCCATGGCAGGAAAGATGCTGTTGATGAATTCTGTGTGTAAAACTCTTGTGAATTTGCTCTGCCCCAAAGTTAATTTCCTAAATATTCTGAGTCTTGGGACATAGACTATTAAGGGTATTGATGGCAACAACTGCTAAGATGGCTTCTGCTCTTTCCACCTTTTATTATTCTGCCTTCTGTGATCACCTGCTTTTTCATACAAGTTGCTTTTAAAATAAATATTTTCTCCATATTTTGTTAATTATAATCTTCTAGTCTTGAAATAGCTCATAGGCTTTTTTTATTTGTATGTTTTGTATTTTTGTATTTTCCCTTCAATAAGTTACTAAGGGCAAAGATAGTCAGGTGGATGATTAGCCTAACTGTGGGACTTTGATAATCCTTTAGAAGGGACTGTGTTAATTTGTTTCCTTCCTTTTCCTTTATGCCCTTTTATCCTCCAGTCTACTGGTTGTATTCCTATTGTTATTTCTAATTCTACCCTGTTCCTTTTTCATTTTTCTTTTCTTTTTGCTTGTTTTGTAATATTTTGTAATACTTTGGTAATACATTATTTATAAAACTATAGATTCAATATAATAAAAACCTGTGTACTCATGACCAAATTTAAGAAGTAAAATGTATCAATGTAGCTGATGACCCAGGAAAAGCACTTTAAAATTTGCCTGTCTCTTCTTTAAAAGACCAGAATTGACTACCACCCACATTTTACAATTTAAAAATTCTAGATTTTAGGGACACCTGGCTGGCTTAGTCAATGGAACATGTGACTCAATCTTGGGGTTGTAAGTTAGAGCCCCCCATTGGGTACAGGGGGTAATTAAAAACAATATTTTTAAGATATCCATATTTTAGTATTTACATATCTAAACATAAAAAATTTGTATATGTGACATAAACTTCTGAAACTTTATTTCTCATTGAATATATTTTTTCAAGATGAATTTATATTGTATAATGCTCTGTGGAAGGGATATACCACAATTTATTTATTCTTATTGATAGATATGGATATTACTTGCATTTTTCCCTGTTCTAAATGTTACTTGAATCAACATTTTTGCATACATTATAGTGGACTGCTCACTTAAAAATAGGATTACTGAGGAATGCTCTCCAAATTATAATCCAAAGTAGTTTGACCAAGTTGCCCTTCTGTTGTCAGTACGTGAGAATTCTATTCTTCTGCAACTTTCCTAATACTAGGATTTGTACAACTTTGTAACCTTTTTATTTCTTTCTGTTATCTATCTTTTTTAAAAAAAATTTCCTCTTTCTTTTGCTTTATTATATGGTTTTAATTCTGACTTCCTGTTAAGCACGACTCAATCATTTTCAGATTTTTTATTTTCTAATATTAGTTTAGATGTAAATTTTATTATACACAACAATTTAGCTAATTGTTTGTTTCATAGTAGTTTTAAAATTGTTTAAGCATTTTCTGATTTTAATTCTTATTACTCAAAAGTGTGTGTAAAAATTTCACACACTTTTTCCTTGTATTTTGTTTTTACTTTTCAACTTGATTGCATTGTAGGTAGAAAAACCAAGCCTGTATGAAAATGATTATGACTGTTGAACTTTGCCTTATATTCTAGAAAGTACTTTTCTCAAATTTAGGCTGATAAAAGTTAAGTTTCCTCATTGTCTCCCTATGTTTCCAAGTGACTGTTTTCTAGTCTGTCTTATTTTGAAAGTATAGCAGTTTGAAGGTCTAAATTTTATGAGGGGTCTCAGTTTCAAGACTTATTTAATACATGTTTTTTTAAAGGTAAATAGTAACAAACCAATTAGATAACAGGTAAAAAGAATAAAATTGAGCCTTACCTCTCACTGAACATCAGAATAAAGTCCGAATTCATGAATAATCTGAATGTGGAGAGACAAAGTAAACAAGGACTAGAGAAGATTAAAGGACTATATTTAAATGATTATGAAATTCCTTTATAACTGGGATGTGGGAAAACCTAAACAAAACTCAATATCTGTATATAATAAAGAAAAAATTGATAAAATCTGGCCATATAAAATTACAAAAAGTCCATAAACAAAATATAAAATAAATTATAACCCTGTAGAAAATATTACATATTATGCATATAATATATATAAGAAAGATATCACACTGCAGTTTATATATATCATATATATATATGATATATATGAAGTTACTGAAAACCGAATACAAATGTCAAGAAAATACATGGACAGTTCAAATTAAACATATCTTAATGGCCTTTATACAAATGATGGTTATTAACTTTTACCCATAAATTTAAAAATGTAAGCTGACAGTACACTGAAATATTATTTCTCGCATATTGGCAAGAATTCAAAAGCCAGGAAGTATACTCTATTGAGGAAACTGTGAAGAACTATTCTCACACATTGCTGATAGGTATACACAACCCCTCTAGGGAAGAATTTGTAATATTTATGAAAAATAGATGTATTTCCCATTGAGCCTGCAGTGAATACTATTTATAGCTATATACACTGAGGATAAAACTCCAGACATAACACACAGCTTATACACAGATGACTCATGCAATGTTGTTTATAATAGCAAAATTTTGGAAACAACCTAAATAAATACCCATAAAAGCCTGATTTGACTAAACTATAGACCTACCTACTCAATAGACTATTATTCAGATGTTAAAAAGAATGAGGATGGTCTCTAGGAACTTCTATAGAATGATTTCCAGAACATATTGTTGAATGAAAAAAAAAATCAGGATGTGGTACATTATTTCTTATTTTGCATAAAGAAACATGGAATGATGAAGAGAAAACTGAAGATAATGGTTATTAATGGGAGTGGGTGAAGCCAGTATAGAAATGTGTGGATGAGATTGAAAACTTCTCTGCACATATCTTTTCAAACAGTTGTTTTTTTTAATGATTTTGTTTATTTATTTGACAGAGACAATGAGAAAGGGAACACAAGCAGGGGAGTAGGAGAGGGAAAAGCAGGCTTCCCGCTCAGCTGGGAGCCCGATGTGGGTCTCCATCCCAGGACTCTAGAATCCTGACCTGAGCTGAAGACAGATGTTTAACAACTAAGCCACTAAGGCACCCCTCAAAGAGATTTTCCTAAACCACATAAACAATTTACCTTTTCAAAAACATTAATACATGAGGATTTTATAAAAAACAAAAAACAAAATCGAGTCTCTTTTTCAGGTTGACACCATGAGCAACTTCACACTTGACAAGACCAATCGTATGACGTCTTCATGGCAGAGCTATGAAAACCCAGCACCCTGTCTATACCATCTCTACGCCAGCTTCACATGGTTTCTATCACCACACTTTTCTTCCTCTTTCTTTTCGTCTCTGGTTTTGGCATTATTACCTTACAAGCTTGTTTTTATTTCAAAGGATGGTCTTTATGTTTATTAACTTCTTTATTTTTACAAAGTTTTTAGATATCTAATTTGTTGTAATTAAAAAAAAAAGATGTTCTTTCTTGATGTCTCTTCTCATTTCTTTCCCTTTCTTCCCACTTTTCTTTCCATTCTACAATTGTCTTTTTAATCTTATTGCTACTTTGTTTCACATTTTCTACCTGCGATTCTGCTTCCTGTCTCTCACGTTGGCCCTATTCTCCATTTGTTACTATGGTCAGAAGAAATAATCATCCAAAGTCATTTTTATGTAATCATAAAAGACCTAAAATTTGCCTCTGAAAACACCTGTGTTTTCCTAAGCTCATAAATTTGAAATATTGTGCTACAAACATTTCTAATTTCATAAGCATTTCCTTAAGTAAAACACATAAAGAATTACAACCCGGATTATTTCAGAGCTAAAAAACCCCAAACCATTTGCAGTTGACTTTTTTTGGTAATAGATATCCACAAGGATGATATTTTATCTTCTACAGAAGCATCAATTAGTTTTCTTTCTCTCCTCTTCTGAAAAAGTTAAGCGTGATGTAAATTTATCTAAATGTTTTCATTCTGCCTCTTCTTAAAAAGAAAAAAAAAAGTGCATCTGATGAGTAAAGAATTCCCCAAACCCAAATCGTCATGTGGAATTAGAGCCAGAAAGTGTGTCTCTTAGGCTGTTTTAAAAACATAAAAATGCTATTATTTCCCTTTACTTTATAGTCAAAACTCAAAAAGGCACATTCAAGAATGGAAAAAAGCTTTTAAAACTTTAAACACCTGTGAATTGTCAGTCATTACAGGCAGAGATAAATCTCAATATAATGGCCTTTCATATATTTCTGTTTCTGCTTTTAACTAACATTAATTCTCATTTCTACAAGTGTCTGTTGGAACAAAGAAATGGACATTTTTGATAAAATCGTGGCATTTTGAAATTTCACACTTAGTGTTCTAAAAATTGTCTAATGGATTCTTCCTTCGTTATGTTAAATTTTCAGAGCGGGGCTCATAGAGAACCATTCCCTAAGTGGGTAGGGGAGGCAATATTGAACTGCAATTGCTTAAACTCACATTATATGACAATAACCTACTGTTTTCAAAGAGTAAGCAATTAGTTTAATGAGTGGGCACTCACTGACATACATTAGTTCTCAAGAACATTTTTAGCTTTTATTAACATAGCTTTGTACTTCAATCAGTTTGTTCACAATTTATCTTAGGTAAATATTTAAAAAGTCATTTCTCATTTCAAAAGTATATCTTTTATCTTAGAATGTATAATTTTATTTGCCAAGGGAAAAAAACCCCTTAAAAATTTAAATGTCATCTTAAACTTAGTATAGGTGTATATATTCTGTATAAGGAGGATTGACAGATTCACTCATATTTCTGTTTGAAAAAAAATGTTAAATTCACTGTCTGTTTCAGAATTAATCAAGGCCTAACTTTGACATTGTTGTGCATGAATAGTGATTGGGTTTGCTGCTAAACCAAAAATCTAAACTTCAATATCTTGAGAGATTAAGACAATGTTATTTAAAGTTCACTTCTTAATAAGACTATCAGAAGAATAGCATTTCTTTTAAAGTGTGATTTTTGTTAATCCAAAGATTTTATTTAAATGTGACTATTCCTGCAAAAGAAATAGTCTAAAAAGGAGTGGGTGGGGAAAGAGAGAAACATGTGACTCTGGCAAACAAAAGAAAAAAAAAGAAAAGAATATGATGTTCTTTGCGATTTGTTGTAAATTGAAGACAACAAAATATTGCTAACATCTTTGGACTTATAGTCACTAAGATCAATGATAAATGAATGATTTAAATAACTATTTCAGGGGCGCCTGGGAGGCTCAGTTGGTTAAGCCACTGCTTTCAGCTCAGGTCATGATCCTGGAGACCCGGGATCGAGCCCCACATTGGGCTTCCTGCTCGGCGGGAAGCCTGCTTCTCCCTCTCTCAGTGCCTCTGCTTGTGTTCCCTCTCTAGCTGTGTTTCTCTCTGTCAAATAAATAAATAAAATCTTTTAAATAAATAAATAAATAAATAAATAAATAAATAAATAAATATTTCATTTCCATACTTGTTCGTTTAGTTTCCTGAAGTACAAGCATGCCTAATGTTTGTACTTATTTTTCTTTCAGTTTTATTAAAATATATTCAGTATACAGTATTCTGTATGTTTCAAGTATAGGATCAAATGACTTGACTTACATGTATTATTAAATGATTACCACAGTGAGTTGAGTTAATATCCATTATATTATATAGATACAAAAATAAAAAAATATTTTTTTTCTTTGTGGTAATGTATTCACATTTCATAGTTAATTTGTCCCTCAGCTTTTCTCCCCTTCAGGTGATCAGAATTTAATGTTTAAATTTTCAAGGAAATGGCATATTGTATTTTAAGATAGCAACACATTAGTGTAGAAGTTCTTCATTTTTTTTTATATATTTTATTTATTTATTTGAGAGAGAGATAGAAATCACAAGTAGGCAGAGAGGCAGGCAGAGAGAGAGAGAGGAGGAAGCAGGCTCCCCGCTGAGCAGAGAACCCAACAGGGGCCTCATTCCAGGACCTTGAGATCATGATGAGCTGAAGGCAGAGTAAACTTTAACCCACTGAGCCACCCAGGCGCCCAAAGTTCTTCACTTTTTTAAGTATGGAATTCTTTATGAATCTGTGTGTCATCATTGCGTGGGGACCATACTAATCTCTGTATCTTTCCAGTCTTAGTATATTTGCTATCGGTGCTAGCATTAACATAGAAGTTCTAAACTTGGAGTGTGTGGATAAACTCTAATGCTTTTTGTTTGTTTGTTTGTTTATGTTGTTGCTCTTGCTTGGGGGGATGTGCACCTATGTGATTAGAAATTTTAAAAATCAAGTCTTTATTTTTAGTCATAGTTATATTTCCTCAAGGGAATACAAATGTAGATGACAAACCCTATTACTATTGACAACTCCTGTGACTTTGTCACCAATAGACATAATAGAAATCTGCTGTTGCAGTTAACCTGACTTATTTATACTTATGACCACCTTGAAATAGCAATCATCTTTAAATTTGCTGAGAAATCCGTTATTTAATGTGTTATTAAAAAAGAACACATGCTGGAACTTCTGGGTGGCTCAGTCAGTTAGGCTTCTGTCTTCGGCTCAGGTCATGATCCTGGAGTCCTGGGATCAAGCGTGCATATATCTCCCTGCTTAGTAGGGAACCGGCTTCTCTCGCTGCGTACCCCATCCCCTGCTTCGATTCTTTCTCTCTCTCTCTGACAAATAAAATTGTCCAAAAGAAAGAAAGAAAGAAAGAAAGAAAGAAAGAAAGAAAGAAAGAAAGAAAGAAAGAAAGAAAGAAAGAAAAGAAAGAACACATATGACCATATCACGTTTTTAAAATAATTTGATAACATTTTAATATAATTGGTTTGCTTGGTAATTATTTGTACTTTAATATTTTATTTTAGGTATTTAAAACCATAACTAGATATGCATTAGCTTAAACAGACTGCTTGTACACTCTGAAGAGTTCTTGTACTAATTTATATAATTATATAACAGCAGAAACTTTATTTTGCCATGTATTCTCTTTGAAAAGGGATTTCTTTTGCAATATGTACCCCTTGACAAAGAATTTATTTTGTAATATATGCCTCTTGAAAAAGAATGATGTAGACTCAGTTGCCTGGGTTCTTTGGATTTAGTTTTTAAAAGGCATTGCCATACCTCTTAAGTCCTGTCTGCTATTAACAAACATACTCATTCTTGGTTCATTTTAGCAATGTGGAAGTCCAGTCATACACATCAGTCAGGCTCAATGAGTTATACCATTTCCCTTGTGGTTTTGTTGTTGTTTTTATCAATAAAAAGCCAAGGGCATTACATTGCATTAAAATGCTACCGAGCAAAGATGTTTTCTGAGAGTTTCACTGACAAATAATTTCTGTGAAGTTTACTTGATATCTTAACTCTTGTTGCATCCATCTGAAAAGACATCTAAAACAAGGCAAAGTTGTTTTTTCTTCGTCTTGCAATATCTGAACTTTACAAGAACAGGTTGCAATACAGTCTAGGCACATGAAATGAGAATATTTAACATTGCTAGTTTGGGGAGTCCTGGATGGCTGAGTCGGTTAAGCAGCTGCCTTCAACTCAGTTCTTGATCCCAGGGTTCTGGGATTGAGCTCCACCCTGCTCAGCAGAGAGCCTGCTTCTCCCTCTCCCTTTGCCTGCTGCTCTATTTGTATTCTCCCTGTATCTCTCTGTCAAATAAATAATAAAAATCTTAAAAAACAACAATAAAAAAACACTGCTAATTTGATTTCAAATACTTCATGAGTATAGCTCTTCAAAATGAAGAGAAGCAATTGGACATCACCAACATCTTTGGACTGCCTGTTTTCTAGCAATACTCTCATTGAATTCTTTCCTTTAAAGATTTGTTTATTTATTTGTTTATACTATTATTATTATTATTACTATTTTATGACATTGTGTTCGTCACCATACAGTACTTCATTAGCTCTTGTTGCATCCATCTGAAAAGACGTAGTGTCTTTTGATGTAGTGTTCCATGCTTCACTGTTTGCGTATAACACCCAGCGCTTATTGCAATACATGCCCTCCTTAATACCCACCATCAGGCTAACCTATTCCCCCACCCCCCCCGAAAGCCTCAGTTTGTTTCCCAGAGTCCATAGTCTCTCATGGTTTATCCCCCCCTCTGATTTCCCCCTTCATTTTTCCCTTTCTTCTCCTAATGCTCTCCATGCTATTCCTTATGTTCCACATATAAGTGAAACCATGTGATAATTGTCTTTCTGTGTTTGACTTATTTCACTTAGGATAATCTCTTCCCATTCTGTCCATGTTGATGCAAAAGTTGGGTATTCATCCTTTCTGATGGCTGAGTAATAATCCATTGTATATGTGAACCACATCTTTATACATTTGTCTGTTGAAGTGCATCTCAGCTTCTTCCCACAGTTTGGCTATTGTTTATTTATTTGAGAGAGAGACAGAACACAAGCAGGGGGAGAGGCAGAGAGATAGGGGGAAGCAGACTCCCTGTTGAGCTGGGAACCTGATATAGGACTTGATCCCAGGACCTGGAGATCATGACCTGAGCCAAAGGCAGATGCTTAACCATGAGACACCTAGACTCCCCTCTCATTAAATTCTTTTTTTCTTTTTTTTTTTTTTAAGGATTTTATTTGTTTATTTGACAGAGAGAGAGATCACAAGTAGGCAGAGAGGCAGGCAGAGAGAGGAAGAAGCAGGCTCCCTGCTGAGCAGAGAGCCCGACGTGGGCCTCGATCCCAGGACCCTGAGATTATGACCTGAGCCAAAGGCAGAGGCCTTAACCCACTGAGCCACCCAGGCACCCTCTCATTAAATTCTTTAACTTCATTATATTATTGGAAGCAGAAGAACAATCTATGGAGTCACTGACTAATATTCAAATATGGCTCTACATTTAGTTTTTAACCTTGAAACTGTTAATTAATATATCTCACAGTGTTCTTATTTATTAAATGAAAATTATAGTAGGTAAGTCACATTAAAATTAAATGAAATTATATTTTTATGTACTGTATATCTGTATATGTGTAAACACACACACACACACACACACACGCACAGTGTTCTGCAAGGAGTCTGGCATACAGTACATGCACGTATTAAGGGTAAGATAGGCAGCAGACATTGCTATGATTTCTAAGTCCTTAACTCTAAACAGTCAGCAAGACTAATTTTTACTTTTTCACAGGACAAGTTCTTTTAGAACAAGACAATTTCACTACACGTCTTTATTCAGTTTTTATACTGGCCCCGTAGATGTAATCAAGTACATTATCGATTGATGAGTAAATGCATAATTTAAGTACAATGAAAATTTAATTGAAATCCAGTCATTGTGCTTTTGTGGCAAATGCTAATTAAATTTGCTTAAGAAATTTTTTACTATCTGTTAGGTCCTGGGGATCTAATAAGTCTTAAGGTCATGTGTTCTTCAGTAACTCATAATATGGAAGAGACAAGAGAGAAGTAAATCATAATTTCACTATAATGGAATAAATGATATCTTTATGATAAATGATGATGATAAATGATGATGATAAATGATGATGATGATAAAATAAGGCATTGGCGTAGGTCAGAGAATGGAACCAACTTTGTCTGGAGATGTTGGGAAAACTTCCCATTGTGACAATACAGTGGGACTTAGAGTTTTAGGCAATTCTGTGAGGGGGAAGAAAGATCAAATGCAAGGAGAAGAATGAGGGGTAAAGATAGATATGAGTGAATGTTGAAATATTGCCCACATGTTTAGTTTTCAACAAATGATAATTTTCTCTCCAAGCACTCAGTAAAAATAAAAAAATACAAATTAAATCCATAGGAGGCTTAGAAATCTGACTCATTGATGAGAAACTTTTAGAAAAAGATATATTGCTATCATTCAGGATTGGCCAAGGATGCAGTGAAATGAGCAGGCTCTAAAATTATGAAAGGGAGAGCAAATTGCTATCACATTGCTGGTCGGGTCTTTGACAATTTATATTAAGGGTATTATAAATGCTCACATCTTTTAGCCTTGTGACTATACTTCTTGGATTCTATACTAAGAAACGAATCAAATATGTATACATAACTTTATACAGGCAGATTTATGTTACAAATAATATACAATACTTAAGGGACTAGAAACAATGTAAATATGTGACAGGAAAGAAAAGAGTAAATAAATAATGGTACAAACATACACTAGAACACTTCCCAGCCATCTAAGAAACATGTTTGTGTAGAACATTTAATGACATGGCAACATGCTCATAATATGATTGATTGCACTAGAGTACAATAACGTTCATTTTAGATTCAGAGAGACCCAAGTTCTTGTCATATCTTCAACACTATCGTATAGCCTGGGAAAACTTGAACTTATCCGAGCTTCAGCCTCTTCACTTGTAAAATGGGTTAAAAAAAAAAAAATAGTGCTTGTTCTACAAGGTTGCTTTCAAGGTTCTTTGGGAAAGCATTTAAAGAGCTTATTTAGTGCTTGTTGATAATATAATGGATGATGATGATGATATAATTTTAAGCTGCTGGTTTTCTTTTATTTCATAAATGGTAGTTCTACATACTTCTTTCTGCTTTCAGATGTTATTTGTATGCCTTCTATCATATTTAACATGAACTTGTTTGGGTCATGGCCATCCTGTATCCTTATATTTTGCATTCAGAGCAAATAGTAAAAGCTTCATTCAGATGCCCACACCTATGCTTTCAAGAGACTTTTTCTAAACTTTGACTATTACTGGATATCTACCTTCTGTAAAATTAGCCGTTATGTTATCAAGTAGGCAATATTTGTAGCACTGCTGAGTTGGAGTGGAGGTAAGGTGGTAGCAAATAACCTATATAATACTGACTGCCAGCAATTGTGCATGTATATGTAGTCTAACTCATTTAATTTTCACAGCTACATGAGGTAGGATTGCTACAATTATTATTCCACAGATGAGCATACTGGACAGATTAGTTAATTTGTCCAATATCACACAGATAATTAGTGGACAATTGGGATTTAAGTCCATGTGGTCAGGCCCCCGAATCCATAACTCACTAACATGCTAAACTGCCTTCTTAAGGGATCGCACTGTAAATCCATGTAGACAGATACCATACTATACTTCTTTGTACTGAAACTCCCTTTCCTACCACTGTGATTGGTACAAAGTAGCAATTCAATAAATCGTGTCCAAAGCAGGACTGGTCAAAGTGAAGAAGATGGATATTTCAAATTCCAAACGCAGTCTTCTGCATGCAGTACTCCTGATAATCATGCTGTAGCTGCCTTATACATCCAGGTCTCTCAGGCAAAGTATCTACTCTTGAGACTGAGGATAATACAATTCTCCATCTTATTAGCTTTTCCACTAGAGCATTCCTGTTTGTGGTGGAAATATTATTTGTCAGACATTTGGCCAATCATTTTTAGATCATGGAAATAATCAACCTAAAACAATTACATGACTTCCAAATTATTTTTTTCTTATTTTAACTGTATGAATACTATCTTCTTTTATCTTCCCCCTTTCCAAGTGTTTTCTAACAAAACAAATGTGTTTTTGGTCCTATTTTATACTTAGAAAATTCACAGCTTTGTGATGGCATGTGGCTACAGATCTCAAAGCTGAGAGCATGATTTTGGCTCTTGTTTTCAGTTTGCTTGACTGAATAGTTTATAACTACAATTTCAAAATTCCTTAGAAACATGAAACAGTCTTTGCCAGGAGTACAACTGCTTTCCATCTAAAATGCCAGCATTTCAGTGTGTCTTGCAACATTTTAATTAGCTTGCTTATGGAACCAAATACACTCATAAAACACTGAAGGCAAAAGAAAGGCCCCGTCACCCTAATTACTTTTTGCAAAGGATTTCCTTACATTTTCATAATTATTCAAGTGTTTTTGTACAGAGACGTTTACATTTTAAATGGAAAATTATACCTCCATAAAACCCACTGCAAATTAGCAGCTTTAATATAATCATTCTAATTCTCAGTACAGTGTACTGTTGATACTATTGTGGGATCACACACTTGTTGTTTAGAAAAATAGACTTGCTGCTGCAACCTGTTAAATTTGAGTTATTGCCAGATTTGTGTTGTCCTTCAGTGTAGCATTCTGTTGTCAAAGGAAGTCCAAGCTGTACACGTTATTTGCCAATGGTTTAAGAAGCTCGGAATTTCCCCATGTGGGTAGGAATAGGTATTTCAGCTCATAATCTTTCTCTGTTAGAGGGTGTAGAGATAGGCTGCGTTCTATAAAAATAAAATAAGAAAAAGACTCAATAAGATTTCTATACCTACATTTAAATCAACTGTTAACTTTATGTATTATTTCTCATATTAATGTGCCATGCAGTTATTGTATTTACACTAGGGTATAATTTATATGTATAAATTATATATTAAGTATAAATATGATCACTAATAATTGCCTAGTTATATAATAGAGTGGAAATATGCATTAATTCTTAAAATCAATGCTAAAGAATATAAATAAACTGAAATGAAAGTAAAGATCAGTTCTAATCTTATTATCCAGAAAAAGGCTCAGTTAACATTATCAGCTCTAACTAGGAAGTTAAGTAAGTTCATGGTCTGCTAATATAAAAAATGGAACATGATTTCTAATTTTAAATTTGTGAATATTTCCCTGTTGCTTCCAGTTAATTGCTGTTGTTGACCAAAACTTTGTTATGTAGAACCATGAGAAGAACCACATGTGTTCCTCTGTCAATAGATCTCAAAGATGACAGAGCACTTTCATTACTAATCATAGACTTTTAGCTCAGGGACTCTTTTTTTTTTCAAAGAAAATATACACCCCGTGACAGTTATTCATATATGACACATCCTTATAAACTCTTTAGAAAGGTGAAAAAAGCTTTTTAAAAATAATATTAGAATTGTGCATCTGGAGTCAGGGTAAAATATACTAATTTTTATAACGTTCCATTTAAGATTCAGTTAAAGCTGAAAATGAAAAAGATAAGTGAGAAGTGCTGGAAAGGTTACACATAAAGCTTTGCATTAAATCAAACACACATGTGAAAGCTCTAGAGAGACTAGAAGTAGAAATAAATTCTCAACGGCTTTATGTATTCTGTCAGTAGAAATGAGTAAATGGCAAAGGTTGTGTAAAAAACATAGTAAGTTATCAAAAGGCTAATTTTGTGTTACCTGGGGTCAGCTGAGGCATCTTAATGGGATTAAAATGAGGAGAGCCCTCAGAGGTAATTACATACTTACAGACTGTGGTTGTGTGTTTGTGTGTTTTAATGCAAAGAAAACATGTTGCCCTAAGAACAACCAGGGCCTCTAAGGATCAGAAGAAAATGACTTGTTGTACTTAGGATTGTGTAAGATACTTGAAGCATATTTTATCATTTATTCAAATATTTGTTCCAAGTTTAAAACCCAAAATACCTTTTGCAAGAGAGAATGGTCATCATTTGCTAATAATTATCTTGTACATGTCTACACTAAGAGGTAATCCACAAGTAATTGATTTCCAACTCTTGTGTCAGAACATTATGCCAGAGAGTTCTGACTGTTTTGTCATTTGATTATAATTTAGAAAATGACAAACACATTGAACAATGCGTACTGAGAGACTGAAGTCCCGTGCAAATCAGGAATGAAACAGATTGGTAGAGCTCCTGTCCAGTAGGTTCAACCATATGGATGGCTGATCTATGACCAGCAGAAACAGCGATTTCATATGGCTCACTCCAATAATGGTGTTTTATGAGCTCTGTGATGCTACTTTTCACTTCAGCTATGACAATGTTATTACTTATCTATTGTATTCTAACAAATTACTCCCAAATTTAATGATTTAAAACAATAAAGATTTATTCTGTTGCAGTTTCTGTGAGTCAGGAGTGGGGCTTAGTTGCCTGGTTTTATTTCAAGATCTCTTATGAGATTATAGTCAAAATATTGGCCAGGGCTGCAGTTATCTGAAGGCTTGACTGGGACTGGTGAATCGATTTCTAAGGTGACATACATGCCAGCAAGTTAGTATCAGTTGCCGGCAGAAGGCTTAGGTACTTGCCATAGTGGCCCCCTCTGTATAAGGCTGATTTACTGTCCCCACAATATTGCAGTGGGCTGAACCTAGTGAGAGGTCCGAGAGAAAGAAAGGGAGTCACAATGCCTTTTGTGAGTCGTTTTGGAAGTCAAGTACCATCATTTCTAACATTTTATTTATTCAAAATGAATCTCTAAATTTATTTATTTTTTTAAAAGATTTTATTTATTTGACAGAGAGAAACACAGCCAGAGAGGGAACACAAGCATGGGGAGTGAAAGGGAGAAGCAGGCTTTCCACAGAGCAGGGATCCTGATGTGGGACTCGATCCCGGATCTCCGGGATCATGAACTGAGCTGAAGGCAGTTGCTTAACCAACTCAGCCACCCAGGAGCCCCTGAATCCCTAAATTTAATACAAAATCAAGAAGAGAAGAATTACACTGTCTTTTGAAGAGAGGGATATTAAAGAATTTATGAACATATGTTTGAACAACCATAACAACAGTAGTTACTTTGCATGTAAATATTGATTGATACTCATCCAGTATTTTTTAATACAAGTTCATGTTCTAAGATTTGAAATGTGTTTTTCCATCTTGGTGCTCTATTTCTCTGACTACTTATCTCCTCTTCATCTTGAATCTTTTTGCGGATTTTACTTTTCTTTCTTCCCTTGCTCAGTGTATCTACTGAGGTAGACCATCTAAAAATAGTTGTCATTTCAGGGGCCTAAGAAACAATTATTATTGAACTTTCCATGTTAGAAAGTAAAGGTTTTACTGAATTGGGGAAAGAGTTTTGTTACTTCCTTGTTTATTTTAAACCTCAAAATCACACATTTTGAAAAGAGCTACCCTGAAAGTTTATTATAGGAAAACTTCCTTCTTGTTGGCCAGAGTGGTTAAATTGTGGTTCTGCCTAGTTACTAATGTTACTGTCAAGTGCTGAGTAAGAAACGCAATCTCTAGGCCTCAATGTTTCTTATCTCTATGGTAAGATTGCCTCTAAGGTTTTATTTAATAGTAAATATATTATATGATTATGATTAATAGTGATGTATGGAGTTAACTGTGCATAGTAGGATAGCATAGAATTTTTTTCTCTCTCTCTTCTGTGTGGTGCCGTTGTATGGAATAGTGACAAAATATTTTCTGTGTACCTTTTTTGTAATGTTTGGACCTAGCCCAGAAAATTTTTCATGCAAACAAATCATCAACCAGGTATCATTTGGTTGAAGTGGCAATTAAAAAAGAAGTTTGATATGGCGCCAGGGTGACTCACTTGGTTGAGCGACTGCCTTCCGCTCAGGTCATGATCCCGGAGACCCGGGATCAAGCCCTGCATCGGGCTGCCTGCTCGGCGGGAAGCCGGCTTCTCCCTCTCTCATTCCCCATGCTTGTGTTCCCTCTCTTGCTGTGTTTCTCTCTGTCTGTCAAATAAATAAAATATTAAAAAAAAAAAAGAAAAGAAAAGAAAGAAGATTGGCATGTACTAGAGACAGTCAAAATTATTTTCCACTGTTCTTCATCTCATCATGTCCATTGGGAAACTACTGCAGTTGGAGATGCTGGGTTCTTGGAAGCTATATGCAAAACAAATAACCTTTTAAAAATTAAAGTTATGATTTTGATATTAACATGAAGCAAATGTGTTTTTTTCATACATTTTAAATTTTTCAAGGTTTTTTTTGTTTTTTGTTTTTTTGTTTTTAAAGAAATGAACTCAGTTGTGGAGGAAACATTTGTGTAATACTGAACTTGTTAAGGTAGCTTTCACATGCCATCTAATCTCACTCCCCGGGAAGACTTTTTAAAGTGTTAATTTGCCAATTTGTGATTTTCTTCCTGATTACATTTGCGGGGAGCCATCTAGAGACATAATTAGTAGGAATGCCTTGTACTCACAAAACAGTAATTGGATAAAAAGGTGTATGGAAATTAACATCCAGTCTAGTCTGGACACAAATGCAAAAGTTGATCATAAACATATGTACCAGATCACAGGCAAAACCTCTTATCTCAGAGAAAATTTAGCAAGATTTTAAATCAGAACAGGGCAAATACGTCCTAATATATGTTTGCTAATAATGGCGTAGTTCTTGGGTTATTTTCTCTCTTTCTCTAGGAAAAAAAAAAAGCAAAATATGTACCATATCTAAAACACTACAATATTAGCCCAATTTAAATCCTGTATTGTGGGGGTTTTTTTTTGTTTGTTTGTTTTTTGGGTTTTATTTATTTGTCAGAGAAAGAGAGAGAGAGATACAGAGCACAAGCAGGGAGAGTGGCAGGCAGGGGGTGAAGCCGACTCCCTGCTGAGCAGGGATCCAGATGTGGGACTCCAACCCAGGATCCTGGGATTTTGCCCTGAGCTGAAGGCAGATGCCTAACTACCTGAGCCACCCAGGTGTCCCCAAATTCTGGGTTTAGATTATGCTGGTAAGAAATACTACACATATGTTTCATACTTACTCTTTGATAGGTGCTTGATTAGCAAATACAGGTACATAGCTAAGTAAGAAACAGCAGTTAAGAAGCTCAGCATTCCAAATCAAGAAATCCTAATTGAAAGGAATAAAGCAGTGAAAGAATTTCCAAATAAGCCTGGGATATTTTATGTCTAGAAATGGTAAAAAGCAAGTAAACAAGCAATTAACAACAAAAAAATGCAGAGAAAAAATAATTTGTTATCTGGAAATAAGATTGGAAATACTTAAATTTTTTTTTCTAATTCCAGTGTAGTTAATATATAGTATTGTATTTGTTTCAGGTATACAATATTGTGATTCAACAATTCCATGTTTTACTTGGTGCTCATCAAGATGAGTGTACTAATAACACTGACTTATTCTGTACTACTGTTATTGTTAATATCTAGTATTTCTGATTCTTGCCTTTGGCTATATCAACTGTCCCTAGGTCTGCTGGACTGCTAAAGGAGAAAGAATTGCTGGGGCAGTTTACCTGGTCTCCAGCAAGTCCATTCTGCATATTTCTTTACGGACATACAGAACTACTGAGTACTCTTACAGATATGCATACATCCTCCACCGTACCTCCTATTGTTTCTTTTTCATTTTTGATGTCCATTCTCCTGATTAATTCTTCACATTCCTTGAAAGTCAAAGGCAATCAATGTCCAAAGAAACGTTCTTAGCTGTGGGTAATGAAAGTGATTCATCTTATCCCTCAGAATTTTAATTTTAATATGCTTGGGCTTTAATTGTTTAGAATATTTTTAATTGAAGCTTGGCATACATACACAAAATCTCATAAATCTTAAGTATATAAGTTAGTGGGTTTTAACAAAGCAAATACATTCACATAACCACCATGAAATCAATAAGTAGAATATTATCATCCTAGTAGTTAACCCCTCCCTGATAATAATAATAATAGGCTAATTTTACCCATATTAGAATTCTATGTAAATGGCATCATGCAGCATGTACTCTTGTATATGGCTTCTTTTGTATAATATTATGTTTGAATTATTCAATATTTTTATGGCTAGCAGTGGTTAACTCATCAACACTATTTTTCCATTACATGAACATACCAACATGTGATTATTCATTCTACTTTTGATGGACAGTTTGGAATCATAAGTAATACAGATATGAAAAATGTAGTACACGTTTTGGGGCTCACATGTTATATAATATGTTTCATGTGTTCCTCTCTATACTTTCTATCTATTTTGCTAACTGTATTATAGTCTAGATGTTGTGTATTAATCTGTCTTCCAGCTCATTGATCTTTCTTCAGCTGTGTTCTATCTATCATGCTCTGATGTCAGTTATAGTATTTTTCAATTAAAAAATTTCCATTTGATTCTTATTTTCTGTGAAAATTCCCTATCTGGTCATCTATTTGCTTAAAGATATTAATCACAGTTATTTTAAAATTTCATGACTGTATTATTTGTGTCACTTAGTATTGCCTATTTTTTCCTTTTGTCTTATTTCTTAATATCCCCAAAAATTTTAGTTTCACTGTTAGTCTTGTGTGTGAAGTATTTTAATGATGATTTACCCTATCCTTTGGCAGGCCAAAAAGCCATGTCACCTAAATTCAGTCAGACTTTGAACTAACTTGATACTAGTTTGCAGTCTTGTCTTGGTTCAGTCTAACTCTGGTTTACCCTTGCTGTATATCCCTCCAGGGATCCCCTAGTTAGATCCTGGAGTGTTAAGTAGCGCCATTCTTTTTTGGAGGGCTTCAGTTTTGATCTCTTGAGCATTTTAGGAATGCTGAAAACACCACACTACTCTTTGATCATATTTGGTTGCTTTATATGCACTCACTGCTTGGCTCCATTAAATCTTTTCCTCTGTAGCCTAATCAGATAATGACTCAATGAGACAACAGGTCTTGAGTGTCAGTCACTTCTATGAACCTTTTTCATCAGTGGAATTTTGGTCAGTTAAGTCCTAGATGCCTTGTACCAGAACTGCAATTCTTGTTTCCTCAAACATGGGAGGTTACCAAAAGCTCTTTTGTATTTTAGGATGCTTAGGAGCTTCTCTGTCCAGCTTAGTCACATGTTGATAAATGTTAAGAATCAATAAATGTCCCAAAGAGAAAGCCATTGTACAGAAAATCTAACTTATCTTAGTAGAGTTGTCCTTCGCTCCAGGATCTGGCCCTTCAAAACTGGCTGCTTCAGCAGCTCTTTCATGCTTTCAAACCCACTTCTTAAAATTTCATTATGATATTTTTTTTGTTATTCTTAGCAGGATTATTGGTTTGCTGTAAGAAATCTCAACAAAATTGGAAGTGGAAGTTCTAGGCTTGGATTTTTTTTATCCTAATTTTTTAGAATAAATACTTAAATGGTAAGAAGATAAAGCATTTAAGAGAGTAAATTTGGGAGAAATGAATTATCTTCACACTATGTAATTTTAAGGAATTTGGGTAAAATAGAGTTATTGTTTTTTTGCCCAAGACCGAAATAGGTCAAAAGAAGCTAATAATGCCAAAGTTAAAATAATTGCAATTACAGTACTTCTAGATTTTATATTTTCCCAAGTGTCTGCTTTTTTACAGTGAAAGGTACAATTTTTCTTTGCAAAACATATGTATAGCACTTTTCAAAATTATTGGACCTTATTTTTTTACAAACTGTAAACATTACTATCTGTGTATATGTGTTCTTTTGGATTTATAGACATGATTTTCTGTTCTGCAGCAAGCATACAAACTCAAATATTCACATGCTTGTGCATGCACACTTATTCTAAAAAAATCAGAACTAAGCCTTTTAGTTGACACCAATAGGTTTTATATGTGACACTATTAATTAATCAGAAAATGAATATAATAAAGCCATTGCTGTTCATTGTAGATTTGACCCAGTCCGAGAAATGCTAGAGTAATTAAATTGAAAGCTTCCTTCAGATGTGTCTTTACTACCTGAAGTTTTTCATTTCTCTCACTTGTTAGGAGAAATGAAGGTGAGGTCAATCCCTTAGCTTGGAAATGTCAATATGCTATTTATGTTTGCTACACATTGAGTTTGTTTCCAAATAAAACACCAGCTTTAGAAGCTGTGCCAGGTGTTCAGAGTTCTTTTTCAACTAATTCAAGTCAGTAATATAATTCTACCTAAATTCCTGTACTATAAAATTACTGAATTCGTCAAATCCATCGAGGTAGAACTGTACTACTCCATATGGAGAACCTACAGAGTGTAACTCTCAATTTCTATTGCTGAATTCTAAATAAGATTAGCAAAATTCACTGTAGAAAGGCAGGTTCCAAAACAACAAAAAAAGGGAATGATACTTGTTGAATTACTCTTTATCTTTCCTGAATCAAAGTGCTTTTATATGTTTTATATAATTTCAAACTGACAGAAAATTTTCAAGAATAGTACAGTGAGCTCTCACAAAGGCTTTATCCAGACTCACTATTCTTTGCATTTTGCCCAGCTGCTTTATTGTTATCTCTCCCATTGCATCCTGCCTCCCCTTCCATATTTTTGAGTCTTTGGGGGGTGGAAAAAATGTTAATGGAAACATTTTGTTCCATTAACCCTATATACTGTAGTGTGATTTTCCTAAGAGCAATGATATCTTCTTACCATAGAACCGTTATAAAAATCAGGAAATTTAATATTGATATAATATTACCAAATCTACACTTAATGTTCGGATTTGTCAATTATTCCAATAATGTCCTTTGTACCGATTTCTCCTCTGTGTTCTGTCCATTCAAGAATTATACACTGCATGTAGTTTTCTTGTTCTTTAGGGTTCTATTGTGAAACAGTTCTTTGACCTTTCGTTATTTGTGAAGAGTACAAGCCAATTATTCTGAAGAATGTCTTTTGATCTGTATTTCTGACACTGTAGATTTGGAATGCATTTGTTTTCTTGGTTGCTTTCTGTATGCCCTGACAGAATATGTCCAGAAAATGTATCTGTCTTGTTCAATTGTAGTTCCTAATCATTAGGTTTGGTACTCGGTACTCAAGAATTTATTTTTGAATAAGTGAATGCTTATATGTGGCATGCATTTTATTTTATTTATTCCTGGCTACAACTTTGAAATCAAATTATCCTTACATGGATAAGGAAAGGAATATATATTTTTTTGCGAATAAGGAAACTCAAGATCCAAGTCTACTAACCACGAAGTTACCCCAGGTATTAAGTGGCAGGGCTGTGATTAAAAGCCATGTCTCCCTTGGTCAAAAATATTTTCACTTCAAACTCTGCTCACTCTCAGAGTAGCTTTTTTTCATCTTCTGGGCATAGTACTGCCTAATCCTAGTGCCAAATTTGGAATACATTATGCTGAAAAACTGTTAAGAGGTAAGTGTAACTGGATAAAATGAAATAAACCTAAGCACTAACATTATTTTTATCTGCTCAGTACATGAACACATGCATTTTCCTCAGTTCAGTATCTTCTAAAGTTGTTTCATGGTCTCATATTGCTAGCATCCAAATACAGTCTATAAGAATAGAAATTACCGCTGAACATAAAACAGAATATTCTATAGCTTCAAAATCTTTGAAATTAGAGATTCTTCTCTTTTTCTGTTTTGGAAGGACCAACTGTGGAGCAAGTACTTAAGAATTCTCTGAAGCAAGTGTTTACAAAGAGCCCTAGGGATATATATTTTTTCATTTGTGAAAATATTTTCACTTTGTTGGACATATAATGATGCCAACTGCAGGTTTTAGTAGATGAATGAGGTGCTGAAAGAGATAAGAAATAATATTTCATATTTAAAACATTTTACACTTAACCAAGTTTAATTTTTTTTCCCGGCTCATGATATTTGGTTCATTCTTTACTCAAGATTATAAATTGATTTATAAGTCAAATGGATCTACAAGTTTTGGATTATTATACAAGATTGAATTAGAAGAATTGAACAGGCATGGTGATGATGACTAGCATTTATATACCATGTAATATATCCTAGCACTGCACAAGATTCTTAGCCTGCAATTTATTGAATTTGGGTTATTCACTGAGGTTCAACATCATTGTTGGAACCATCATTTTTATTTATACTTTGTTGCTTTTAATGTGTATTTCTGGACTCTTGGTATTCATAGATCTTTAATTACCAAGAGAAGAAATAAATAAAGCTGTCATAAAGACATCTCTTACATCGTCATTGTATTATATCTTAAAGGGAGACATATAGAAAAATATCTGACCACCAGGGGCAGCAAATTATAAAACAAAATGTTCTTAGAAGAGGAGTGCTTTGTTTTGACTGCTTTAGATTTTCAGAATGTAAATACAGGCTAGAAAGTTTCATATAAGTAGTAACTGTGTTCAGAATCTTAGGTAATAAGGATAATTTGTGTAAGGAGAGGAAGAAATAAGTAGAAGAAACAATAGGAACTTCTTCCCTTCTCTATTCTTAACTATTTTCCACATACTACCATTTTCCACATACTACCGCTAGATCATTGATTATAATCTGAAAAACTAGATTAGTACTGCTGGTCCTCCTCCTGGACACTGCCTTCGCCCTATGTCCAAACACAGAACACCATACAGAGAGCCAATGCCACCACAGAGATAGAAGACAACCTGCCAAACAGATGGTAAACTTCTCCCAAATTGTTGCTGCCACAGAGTTATAAGTGACACATCCCAGTTTGCACAAGATTTAACATTTTGTAAAGCACACGAATATTTTATAGTATTTCTACACAAATTCTATGGTATCTCTTGGGAAAGGACCATGTAGCCATTTTGATTTTTTTAAGTCAGGTTAAGACTATTGAATAAAAGATACTGCTTGGGGGGACACCTCAGTGGCTCAGTTGATTAAGCATCTGCCTTTGGCTCAGGTCATGATCCCAGGGGCCTGAGATCTAGCCCCTTGCTGGGTTCCCTGCTCAGCAGGGAGTCTGCTCTCCTTCTGCCCCTCACCCCACTCTTGTGCTCTCTCTCACTCTCTCTGCCTCAAATAAATAAGATCTTTAAAAAAGAAAATACATTTCACAGAGGTCTCGACACCTTGCTAGCCAACAAAAGTGGCCAGCAGCTAACATGAATATTGTGTCAGATTTCCCTCTGGGAACTGAATTTCTGGATTCTATCTGAAGGAAATCAGTACCTTCTAGTTTTAGATTCTTATGAAAGAAGTAAAGAACCCAATTTTCTCTAAGTATTTTAAATCCAGACCAAACTTCTTTCTGATCCACATGTTCCTTACTTCTGAAATCCCTATTTATTATTAACATCTCTTTATGTCTACTACTAGGATTTTAATCAAATCCATAATCATTTCTTTGCAGCAATGATATCTCAAACTTTTCTATTTTTACATTATCTATAATCTGTTTTCCACATTTATTGAAAAGGGTTTTTTAAGGACACTCATATGACCGTATCTTTTTTTTTTTTAATTTAGATTCAATTGGCCAACATATAGTACATCATTTGTTTCTGATGTAGTGTTCAGTAATCCATCAGTTGTGTATAACACCCAGTGGTTATCACATCACATGCCGTTTTTAATGCCCATCACCCAAGCCACCCAATACCCCATACCCCCAGCCCTGTATCTTACCGCACTTTACAATCCTCAGTGTCTTCCTATTGCTTTTATGTTTAAGGCCCAGTTCTTTAAGCTGGCCTAAAACTCCATTTGAATGCCCTACAACTACACTCATCTTCATTTGGGGTGATGGATCTTGCTTTTATTCTCTTCTTTTCAGATACATTATTCTTTTTTCAATTTCTCATAGGTTCTATGTCCTTTTCAGAATCCTACAAATGTCTCTCCTTCTTTCAAAATTGCTCCTCATCCTGTCCACCATGCTCTGTCACTAAATAATGGTTTTGTCTGTATTCTTTAGAACTAATGTCTCCAAGAAAGCCTTTCCTGAGCCCCAAAAGAGATCAGAAACCTTTGCTATAAGCAGTCATAGCTCTTGACATTTCTACATTATGGTATTTATCAGCATTTAATTTAATTGGTTAATTAATTATTGAATGTCTTTCTAGAATTAAAGAAAGATGGGGTTACTAGTTTACCTCACTAAATCCAAAAGGCTTAGCACTTACTAGCTAATTGAACAAAAGTTTGAATAAATGGCTAAATGAGTCAGCAGATGGAGGGATGGAAGGAAGGAAGGAAGGAAGGAAGGAAGGAAGGAAGGAAGGAAGGAAGGAAGGAAGGAAGGACAGATGGACAGATGGACAAATGGATGGTTGGGTAAATGAACAAATTAAAATACAGATGTATATAATGGTAAACCCATGTTCTATGAGTATATGAACATGCTTGCATGCTAAAAGATATCCTCAATTTTTATTGATTTCATTATTCAGTATTAATTTTGAAAGTGGGTTCTCTGTACCTCTCATTATTCAAGTCAATTTACCACAGAAATACTATCTTCCTAGACTTTGAAACTGTAACCTGAACCACTCCTTTTGTTTACTATTTTCATTTGTATTTAGCTTGTATTGTAGTATAAGAAATTACTATCTTTGCTGCACATGCTTTGACTTTCCATACCACACTGAGTGGAGGGTAGAACTTTTTTGGGGGGAGGGGAGAGGCAATGTGCATATTTTTAAAATTATTATCTTCAAAATTATTTTTTCTATTTTTTTCTAATTATTTCTAATTGCTCTTTTCTAATTATTATCCATTGTCTGGAAGCTGCAACTGGTTCACTTCCAAAGTGTTAGGGTAACAGTTACTCATCATTTAAATATAACATTGTCGGGGCACCTGGGTGGCTCAGTTGGTTAAGCGACTGCCTTCGGCTCAGGTCATGATCCCGGAGATCCGGGATCAAGTCCCACATCGGGCTCCCTGCTCAGCAGGAAGCCTGCTTCTCCCTCTCTCAGTCCCTCTGCTTGTGTTCCCTCTCTGGCTGTGTTTCTGTCTGTCAAATAAATAAAATCTTTAAAAATAAATAAATAAATAAATAAATAAATAAATAAATAAATAAATAAATAAAACATTGTTATGGTATGATTTATATGGCCTACTTTAGAAATCTTATAGTTCTATACAAATGAAAGATAATTAAAATGCAAAATAAAGGCATTTAATTCACCATTGCATCTTGTTCCAAAGAATTTTTTCCTGCTTTGCCATAATTTGTTTCATTGCAACTGAATCAATTCTGCAGTTACTTGGTAGTTATATTTAAACTGTTTTCTTTTTTAGAGGAATTTTTGACAATATACCTGTTGTAAACCAAAAATAGAAGAAAAAAAGATACTGACAAAATGTTGTGCAGTCCAATTGGCCAAATTAATGACAGAAAAACGTTATTCCTTAGGTAAATCCCTATTCATTCATTCATTGAATAACTAGTTACCACAACTTTTTATGTGCCAGGTTCAGTTCTAGACTCTGTAAAACCCAACTGAGTAGGACAAAGAAGGCTTCTATCCTTTGCAGAGCTTATGCCCACCCTGTGCACATCATTTCCTCTTTCTGGGTCAGATTTCTAATTTTTCTGTGTAAGAACCTCAGTTATTTCCAGTGTTCTGAAAAATATCAAGTTGAAATTAATGCCTTGGTTGCCTGCTTTCTCAGCTGGATGGGAAGGAGAGACATTAAAATTTTGACTCTTTCATCAGAAACACTATGATATTTTATAACTTTGTGAATTATTTTCTGTTATCATTTTTTTCTGACATTTAAAATAAACCCTTGAATGAGCAGTACATTCCTTTAACTGTATTTATTGTGTTTGTTTTTGACTATGCATTTTGTCCCATTTGAAGAGTGAGGGTTTTTTTTTTTTAATCTATTGGAAGCACTAAGCTTCACTCTGCTTTGTTAATTTAAATAGATTTCTGATTGATGAAAAGCACAGAAACCTCAAGTTGTTAAAACAGTATTTCTGACCTAGATATGATAGGTTGAGATACTACAAGAGCAAAGACATTTATGTAACGGAACTATTGGTTGCAAAATCACTATAAAAGTAACTTTATTAACTCTATGAAATAAAACAAAAATACTAGAGGCCTATATCTTATGTTGCAATCCCAGTAGGAGTTATCTTGTAATGTTGTATCATAAAATCTCAAGGCTTTAAAGGGAGACATTATGGTTTGCACTTTCCCCTTATAAAAATATAATACAATATTTTATTTATCTTCCATGCTTTTTCCCTTGGCTTATTTGTAATGAAAAAATACTGGTGTATAATTTAATAAGAGAAAAATAATATAAACATTTGTGGTTTATATTTAGTGGATTTTCTGACTGCTAAGCCCCAAGCTATTCTGGCTTAATATTTATTTGGATGTCTTTTTCAATTATGAAACTTTCTGCAATGATTTGGAAAATAGGTTTTCTGGTTATTTTATAACTCGGCAACATAATTTACTTCTATCCTGGATTTTATTACAAATGAAAATATTCATATTCATTGAGAGCAATTGTTTTATTTTTTATTAAGTGTACAGCTTCTTGTCAGCAGCAATAATGATAACAGCAATAAAATAAGACGTCCTGTTTATTAATTATATAACATGTATCCAGCAAGGTGGCACTATATAAATATTGTCTCATTTGGTCCCACAGCAAGTCTGTGGAGAAACATTATTATTCCATTTTAGAGATGACTATTGTGGTTTTGAGATACGAAATTTATACAAAGTCCAGCAGCTAGAAAGCAGTACAGTTTTAGCTTTTGTCTAAAAGCAGATCTCATATTCCTTATCTACATGGCCATAATCCAGTGTCCCTGCCTACAAAATATAGGTGGTCTTATTATGTCAGCTAACAAAATGATTTTGCACAAGCCAGTATTCTTAGGTAGAGACAGAATATGATCTACAAGGCTTAGTTACACTCATTCTAAAAATCACTAAGGAAACAAGGATTTTCAGGGAGGAGAGAGATAAGCCTGCCCATGTCTACTCCAATGAATTGTAACAGTTTTATTAAAAGCGAGTATCTCCATAACTACTGTGCTCCCATGACATCCTTCACTTTGTGTGTGTGTGTGTGTGTATGTGTGTGTGCGCGCGCGCGTGCGTGTGTGTGTGTGTGTGTGTGTGTATATAAGTGCATGTGTGCCAGTATGTGGAGTACTACTCAGGAGAAGTAGCACTTCGGCACATCAGGGGTGATCTTGAGAATCAGGGTGCTTATTTAAACAGAACTGTATCATCCAGTACTATATGCTACCTGTACCTTCAAATTTGTGGTCAATTAGTACATAGAATGGAACTACTATGTCTATTAATGTCTAATAAAATTAACATTTTGTTTTCCAATACAGTAGCAGTGCAGGGGTCCCGCAGACTACAAAACAGAGAATTGAAGGGGAAAAAGTCAAACAATATGTTGTAAAGGCAGGGTAAAATGTATCATCAGCTCCTCAACTGTGAGGGAAAATCTAGGATGTGGGGAAATGGCATGGAAAACAAGGATGGCCAGATGGTTATGCTCAGAGGCTGAGGGCTGGGAACAAAGCCTGCCATAACCCACCAAGCCAAGCTGCACACCATTATAGTAATATCCTATTTCTCTCCTCTGGGCAGAGTTGTGCCATATGAGTATAAAGAGACAGATGAGAGCATAATTTCACTTTTAAGACCATTGAGTAGGATTGCAGCAGGAAGCATTTCCTTCTAGAGAATGTCCTTCTTTTGCAGACATGGATGAGAGTTATTATAACCCACAAGGACACTATTGTTCTTAAGGTAGTAAGGTTCATGAAGCTTAGTAACAAGACAAGAGCTGTCTTTGGAACCAGGAAGCAATAAACATCCTGGATCACTACCAGACAAAGTTGGAAAACAAAAGTAGAATGTTAAGGTAAGAGTATAGTTGGCAACAATGATTGCTTTTGGTCACCTGCCAGGTAAGGGCAACCTTAATGCAAGAAGCAATTAGAGTACCAAGGTTAAGCATACTGAATATTTAGAGATAACACACCTTAAATAAAGGTCAAATTGGATCACTGGTTGAGGAAAGACTATAGACTATAGGATAAAATATTATAGATTTCTTTCTGATTCAGGTTTGCTTTCACTGAAAATCTGGAATAGGCCCCCTCCGGCTGTGCATCCTTCTTTCTGAAAGCAGGGTCATTTCATGATTATTGGGAGAGATCATGCTTAGCGTAACACTTCCTCAAATTACCAGAATCACGAGTCAGTTCTTATCACAGGACAGGCGTATCAGAAAGTAGAAGGTTTTATCACTGTGAACAGGTTTCTCTGACATATTGATTGCTTTGCTTTAAATATGGTGCTTTGTTGGCCAGGAACTCCCTCACAATTATTGAAAAGTTAAGTATAATGGAAAATATTTAGTTTTCCTGGGTAACGTTTTAGTTGTTGCCTTTTTAAATGTTTACAATTAGAACACTCTAGAGAGTTAATTTTTTCTTTCCTCCCTCACCCAAATTTTAACCTTTTAAACTTGCCTATATCCTTTTTTGAAACTATAATACAATTTGAAAACAAGTAAGATATCGCATTTGTGAAACAAACCCCAAATGATAGGGTTGGACAGAATCAATGCCACTTTTATCTTGTAGTTGTAGCTATTTATATGTACTCTGAAAGCAATATTTTTATAAGATCTAGTTTTACGCAAATGTTTCATAATTTTATGACATATTTAAGGTAATGGATAGTATGTCAGATCAGTTTCCTTTCAGATCAGGAAGGAGTAATTCATCTTTAGTAAGTTAGCAAGTCAGTGCAATCCTCATTGTTATATCAGTGCTTTCATAAACTTATTTTAGAAATATTATTCCACTTTGATTTATATCCTTCTTACCTGTAGTTTGAAAGAAGGTTGAACAAAATGTTTATTGACAATACCTAAACTGAAGGAAGTCTGAAGCCAGTATGTTCTTTGAAACAGTGGGGGAGAAATAGGAGAAAAAAATTGTCAAAGTATTCCACATGTGTCCTAAATGTTTCAGTATGTTTGCAGCAATGATTGTTAGAAGACTCAATTTTTTTAGATCCATTGATCTTCTGAGAGTTGCTGCAATATTTTTCTTATGCCCTAGCAGTCTGCTATTTATGATTATAAGTTGTTCTCACCATCCACTTTAATTTGCCTATGATAAATTGGCACTAATAAAGGACTCTGTCAGTTAAATAAATGGCATACTTCATCACCTCCTTTTAAAAGTTTCTGCCACCCTTCATATTATCAGTACAGCTTACAAGGAGCAAATTAAGTGAGTTGAGTCTTATCTCTGCCTTGGGGTCTGCCTACCATCTGGAAGATTATCAATGCCCTGCCATCTGTGTTTCAGACTCTTTGTTATTTGCTTTAATTTCAACAAAGTAAAGTAAAATATTTAACTTAAGTTAATACTTCTTCTTACTACAAATGTTAGTGCTAACTGGTTTTTTTTTTTAATTCTTTTTAACAAGTCCATTCAAATAAGTATCAGTGGTTCAAGTTTGACTTTTTGGTTATAACTAGTCAGTGTGAGGACATAAATTCAAATATTTGTAGTTAGAAAAATAAACTAATAAATACATAGGGAAATGTTGAGAAATGCCACTTGTCTTAAATTACTATTGTTCCTATTGTTATTGTCTTAATGAAAACGACAAAGCACTATTGAAACAATTTGTTTCCTGTTGAATTGCATGTTTTTTTATATCATGGAGTATACTTTTGGGAAATAGTCACCTATTTTAGAGGGAAGCATGCTGACAAAAACTGTGTAAATGAAAGGGATATGTTAAATATATCAACATGTATTGTACAGTTTTTAAATTGGAAAATGTAGCCAGCAATATATTTAGTAGTACAATACTAGAAGGATTTTCATTAAAGTCAGGAATAGTCTAAATTGGCTCGTTATCAGTAATATCTTTTAAAGTTATTCTGAAAGTTCTAGTAACTTCAGTTAGAAAAGAGAGAAAATATGAGGTATAAATGTTACATAACAGTAACACAAATTTAACAATAATATGCTATCCAAAGCACTACTGAAGAATATTACAAATTCAATAAAATCATTGATTACAAATGAATATTGAAAAATCAATGATATTTTCTAGAACTACTTTAAACAGGTTCAAATATATTTTAATAGCACGGTATGTTTCCTATTCCTAGTGAAGACTTGTCTTCCAGCATGACTGGAAAGTTCAATCAGGCTCTCTGAGTTCTCCAAGGTCCGACCCTGATCCAAGGCAGTAGTTTGGATGCCTCTTGTTTGGTGCCATAATGGAGCTGAGGACAAGGATATCGCTTATGGTTAAGAATCTGGATAAATAAACTCAGGTTCTTATTACTTGTGAGAAACCTTTAAAGATTTTCTCTTCTCTGATTTATGGAAAATTAATAATCTGTATAACTCTTGTGTTGGTACTGAACTGCTTTGCAGTGGATACCATATGATATAGTTAAACTTCCTGCCACAGTAATTTGATGAGTGAATCTAAAATATTGAATTACATAAAGTGAGAGTTAACAGAATGGCCAGAATGATGCAGAATTTAGACCTGTCCAGGTTCTTGCTTGCTTTGGCACCAGCTGGTGGTGTTTGCTTGCACCCACTTAAGGACTGATAGACGTGATTCTGGATCCAGTGGCTACCTGGGGGCTTCCTGGACAGCATCAGCGCCTTAAGGAATCACAATATTTGTTGGCCAGATTTTAGATTTTAGAAGATAAACATGGGAGAATATTGGAAATGAGAGGACCCATCTTCCCTCTCCCCATTTCTTCAGGTGAAGTGACCTGGATTTTCATCCAGCCTTGTTCTCCCTTTCATCCTATACCCCATACCCCTCAACAAAATAGGAACGTTAGCTGCTAACTTCTACCCTCCACCTGTGTCTCCCCCTTGCACCAGCCAGTTTGACAAAACAGCCAGGAAAAAGGTTAAGAAGCCAGTCACTGATAGTGCTGCATCCAAATTTGTGTTATTAACCTAACAATATTGTGGTATGCGGTTCACCTAGCTATTTTCTTTTGTTTGAGGAAAGAACTTGTCGTAGCTTTCCATGACACTATACTTGTCACAACACAAAAACCTCTGTTGAATAAAATACCCTGGATTTTCATAATAAGAAATAATTATTATTTTTTTAAGAAATAATTATTTAAGCTCATGGCTCCATACTGTGTGCAAAGGTGGTCCAAAGCTCTTTAGTAAACTCCCAGTAAATCATGTATTTTAAATTTTTCAAGGATAACACAGTTGGTCAGACACAGTACAAGTCACTTTATTGAGGCTATTTATTTACAGTTTCGGTCTTATATTTTGTATATTACTTCTTGTGACATCATCTTTTCATATAGCTTAGTTTCTGGTGTTTGTGATTAAAAGCAAGTACAACACAAAATCAGTGAGGAACAGAAAATGACAGTGAAACTGTTTAATCTTATTCTAAAGTTTGAGAAATTATGTCAGGCTTAACAAGTATGAGCATTTCATTATTAACAAATTGTGGAAAAGAATGAAATAAAAATAATATTTTCTTTTCATGAATATTTATTATTTAGTCATTTGACAACTAATTTTTTTAGGACACAAATATTTATTATTCGGGCATAACTGTTTAATAAACAAGACTGACGTATTTCTTTTAGCCCAAGAGTACCAAGTACAGTTCACTAAGACACAATAAGTGCCATAAGATGAGAAAGTTTGGAAATCTCTGGGTTGAGGAATTATTCTAATTGATCTTTAGATCCCTAGAATTGCATGAAATAACAGAATATCCCCATTATGAGAAATCGCCGAAAACTACAACTTTGAGCAAATTGAACTCTCTATCTCAGTAAAGTAATCCATCTCTCTCTCTCTCTCAGAGTTCATTCTCTGAGTTTTATATATACATATAATATATGTGTGTGTGTGTGTGTATATATATATATATATATATATATATAGAGAGAGAGAGAGAGAGAGAGAGAGAGAGAGAGAGAGATGGATTACTTTACTGAGATGAATTCCATCTACAACAGGTCAGACATCGCCCAATAAAAGCTTGTTGTTTCTTGTGTCTTTGTCTTTGTTTCATGTTTTCAATCAGCTTTGGTTTGTTGATGATATTATAAGTATGGCTTAACAAATCAGATTGGAAAGGGTCTCATTTTAAAATAAGACTCTGGCAGTGTATTGTTGTAGATGACCTGTTCTTTTATTGTGTGTGTGTACGTGTGTGGGTTTTCTCTAATTAGAAACCACCTTTTCTAATTTACTCTAGTATCCAAATAGTGCAGTGGTATTTTGTGTAAGCCTAAATAAATTGCCCTCTCTCCCATATTCATTTCAGTTAAATGAACATTTAAAAAAAGAATGGCTAGGCTTATTATTTACTGAAATCAAATGAAAGCGAAAAAAAATGATTTGTATTCCTTGAATGTTAAGAAAATACAGAGTTTATGTCAACCCAATTAGTTAATGTCATTTTCCTGAAAACTGTATTATTTGAAAATATTCCCTAATAACTGAAGCTATCTCATATATTTTAACCACTTGGTGAAACTTTTGATAAAAGTTTTACTTGGAAGTAACTACTTAATCTTATTGAAGTTTATATTTATTCTGGAGATTTCAAATATATCAAAATGGAGATAGTCTTGAAAGATGAGTCAGAGGATAATGACAGGAAAAAATCACAATGAGATTTGAAGAGCCAGTTAATTCCATTTTTTTCCAGATGTTTTACCGCCACTTGCAGACTAAATAGCTATCCATTGAGCTTGATGTGACTTTTGAGAGGGAAAAGCAGTATATTCCAAGCCTCTAGTTTGTAAGTGCTACTGCTTGTAATTTCATTTCCCACATGACCTTTACAATGTTTTATTGCAATTCATTAGACAGAGACAGGGGTGTAAGAAGACACTTGAGGAAAATCCAGACAGCAGAGGACATAGTATTGTAGAGTATTCAGATTTGATAATTGTGGTAGTTTGTAACCCAACAAAGAACATTAAGTTAAAAAATAAAGGAGTCAGCCACCTGTAATCTTGATTTTGTGCTTGCTGAATGTGTTCGCTGAAGGCAGAGGAAGAGAATGTGGTTAAAGCACCATGGGAAGACTTTTGGGAAGCCCTAGGTAGCTCATACATTATCAACATGAAAATCAACATAGTCATTCTACATTAGGTAGCTAAATTTCTTTTCTTTGAGGTTTATCTGTGGGAATGCAAAGTAAGTAGATGTGCCTGCTTTTAGAACTTCTTTGAAATCATCATACAAATTAATATGAATCAGGTGCATTTTATTATAGCATCATATAACAAAATTTTTATTCTACTCTTCAAAAATTACTTTTACATTAACCAACATTTATTGAGTGATTGTTTTGTGCCAAACTCTGAATCAGAAGCTTAATTTGACTATTTTCTTCAAACATCACAATCATTCTGAGTTATGTTCCTTTATTTTCCATTATTATTGATTATTATATCTATGTATCTATTCTTATCTATTTTAAGGATGAAGAAAATGAAATTCCAGGAAATTCCAAGATCACTGAACAATAATGGAACAAAGACTGACCCCAATTGATTTGATCACAGTTTTTATTTAAATTCCAGTTAGTTAACACACAGTGTAATATTAGTTTCAGGTGTAGAGTTTAGTGTTTCATCACTTACACACAACACCTGGTGCTCATCACAAGTGTCCTCCTTAATACCCATCACTTGTTTTGTTTTTGTTTTTTTTTAAAGATTTTATTTATTCATTTGACACAGAGAGAGAGAGATCACAAGTAGGCAGAGAGGCAGGCCGAGAGAGAGGAGGAGGAAGCAGGCTCCCCGCCAAGCATAGAGCCCGATGTGGGCCCTCCATCCCAGGACCCCAAGAACATGACCCGAGCTGAAGGCAGAGGCTTTAACCCACTGAGCCACCCAGGTGCCCAATACCCATCACTTGTTTAACCCATCTCTCCACTCACCTCCCCTCCAATAACCCTTCGCTTTTTCTCTATAGTTAAAAATCTGTTTTTTAATTTGTCTCTCTCTCTTTTTTTTCCTTATGTTAATCTGTTTATTTTTTAGTTAAAAGTTTGTATGTACCTCCTAACCTCTTTCACCTATTTCATATTCCTCTAATCCCCCCCTGCTCTGGTAACCAAAAATTAGTTTACTATATATATAAATGTGTTTCTGTTTTATTTTTGCATGTTTTGTTGTTAGTTTGAACATATAGGTTAGCTCATATAGTATTTT
Source organism: Spilogale gracilis (assembly GCA_004023965.1). NCBI lineage: Eukaryota > Metazoa > Chordata > Mammalia > Carnivora > Mephitidae > Spilogale > Spilogale gracilis. Next base: position 155,257 of record PITA01002323.1, read on the forward strand.
TCTTTTTCCGACTTATGTCACTTAGCATAATATGTTCTGTGTCCATTTATGTTGTCACAAGTGGCAATATTTCTCTTTTTAATGACTAGTAGTCCATTGTGCCCATACATATCCCTTCTTCTTCATCTGTTCATCTATCAGACATTTAGTTTGTTTTCATATCTTGCATTTTAAAAGTAATGTCACATTAAACATAGGGGTACATAGATCTCTTTGAGTTGTTTTCATTTTCTTTGAAAAAATATTCAGAAATGGAAGTATAGGATCATATGGTAATTCTGTTTTTAATTTTTTTTAAGATTTTAGTTATTTATTTAGCAGAGAGAAACACAGTTAGAGGGGGAACACAAGCAGAGGGAGTGAAAGAAGGCGAAGCAGGCTTCCCTCCGAGCAGGGAGCCTGATTTGGGGCTCAACCCCAGGACTCTGGGATTATGACCTGAGCCAAAGGCAGACACTTAACAACTGAGCCACTCAGGCATCCTATGTCTTTGTTTTAAAGCCTATTTTGTTTCCTGATTAACAAGTCAGGCTTTGGTGAGGATGTGGAAAAAAGAAACAGTTTTATACTGATGTCATGAAGACTGGTGCAGCCACTCTGGAAAACAGTATGGAAGTTCCTCAGAAAGATAAAAATAGGACTACCCTATGACTCAGCAATTACACTACTATTTATCCAAAGGATACAAAAATAGTGATTTGAAGGCTCACTTGCATCCCGATGTCTATAGCAGCAATGTCCTCAATAGCCAAACTATGGAAAGAGTCTAGATGTCCATCAATGTATAAATGAATAGAGAAGTTGTGTTTCTGTGTGTATACACACACACACACACACAGGGATATTACTTAACCATCAAAAAGAATGAAATCTCACTTGAAGTGATGTAGATAGAACCAGAGTGTATCAATGCTAAGCAAAATAAGTTAGAAAAACATAAATACTATATGATTTCACTTCTATGTGCAATTTAAGGAACAAAATGGATGAAAATAAGGGAAGGGACGGAAAAATAAAGAAGGAGGAAAAAACAGGGAGATAAGCCATGAGACATTCAACTAGAGAGAAAACTGAGGATTGCTGGAGGGGAGGTAGATGGGGGGATGGGGTAAGTGGATGATGGACATTAAGGTAATGAGCACTGGGTATTATGTGCAACTGATGAATCACTAAGTTCAACTCCAAAATTAACATCACACTTTATGTTAACTTACTTGAATTTAAATAAAACAGAAACAAAACAAAATGTAAAGCCTATTTTGTCTGACAGAGTATGGCTAGTCCAGCTTTCTTTTTGTTTTCATTTTCATGGAATATCTTTTCCATCTTTTACCTTTAGCTTGTGTGTTTTTAGATTTGAAGTGAGTCTCTTATGGACAATATAAAGAGATGAACACCTACCCTATGCCTTTTGATTGGAACATTTAGTCCATTGACATTTAAAGAAATTATTTATAGGTATGTACTTACTGTCATTATGTTAAATTTTTTCCATTTTTTTATTTCTTCTCTGTTCCCTTCTTCCTCTCTTGTTCTCTTCTCCCATGGCTTGATGACTTCCTTTAGTATTATCTTTGGGTTCCTTTTTTAAATTTTTTATGTATCTATTATAGGTTTATGGCTTATGGTTTCCATGAAATTCATCTATATGTATATATACATATGTGATGTGACATGATGTATTTGTCAGTCTCTTTTCATCTGATACTCACTTAAGTTGAAAAGTATTCTAAAAGTACTACATTTGTACTCCCTTTCTTCAGTGTTTTATGTTTCTGACATATTTTATTTTGTGTGGGCAGTGATGGGAACCCATCTTAGGCCATTGCTATCTTGGGCCACTACTACCTATTTTATTTTGTGTATTCCTACACTGCTTATTTTAGTTACAGTTGATTTTACTATTTTGTCTTTTAACCTTTGTACTGGCTTTTCCAGTGGCTGATCTATTGCCTTTAATATATTTGCCTTTACCAGTGAGACTTTTAAATAGGTTTTCTTATATCTAGCTATGGCCTTTGCTTTTCTGCTTAAAAAAGACTTTTGAACATATTTTGTAAGGTCCATTTGCTGGTGATCGATGCCTTTATGTTTTACTTGTCTGAAAAACTGTTCTTCCCTCCTGCAACTCTGATTGGCAACCTTGCCATCTAGTGTATCCTTGGTTGTAAATTTTCCCTTTCAGTATTTTAAAGATATCCTGCTTTTCCTTTCTGGCCTACAAATTTTCTGCTGAAATATCAGGTGATAATTGAATGTGGTGTACCTTGTATGTGATTTTTTTTTCCCTCTTGCTGCCTTTAAGATTCTCTCTTTAAATTTTACCATTTTAATTATAATATGTCCTGCTGTGCATGTCTTTGGATTCATCTTAATTGGGACTCTTGTTTCATGGACTTGGATATCTGTTTTCTTCCCCAGATAAGTTTTTAGCTGTATTTCTTCAAATAAGTTTTCTATCCCATTCTTTCTTTATTCTCTTCCTGGAGTTCTGTAATGTGAATATTAGTATACTTGATGTTGTTCCAGAAGTCCCATAAGCGATCCTTGTATTTGTTTATTTTTTCTGTTCTTTTTAAAAAATTTTTTTAAAGATTTTATTTTATTTGTCAGAGCAAGAGAGAGAGAGAAAGAGAGAGAGCACATGCAGAAACAGGGAGAGCAGCAGGCAGAGGGAGAAACAGGCTCCCTGCTGAGCAAGGAGCCTGAAGTGGGACTCAATCTTAAGACCCTGGGATCATGACCTGAGCCAAAGGCAGATGCTTAAACAACTGAGCCTTCCAGGTGCCCCTATTTTTGCTGTTATTACTGGATGATTTTTTCATTACCTTCTCTTCCAGGTTGCTGATGTATTCTTGCTATATCATTTAACCTGCTTTTGATTCTCTGTTTTAGATTATTTTTCATTTTATCTTTTTTCCTTCAGCTCTGATTGGTTCCTCCTGGTATTTTCTTTCATTTCTTTTCTTTTTAATAAGATTTTAGTTATTTATTTGACACAAAGAGAAAGCACAGCAGAGGGAGTGGCAGGCATAGGAAGAGGGAGAAGCAGACTTCCCCCCAGCAGGGAACCCAATGTGAGACTCAGTCCCAGGACCTTGGGATCACAACCTGAGCTGAAGGCAGATGCTCATCTAACTGAGATACTCAGGCACCCCTCTTCCTTATATTTTCTAATTATTTATTGAAGTTCTTACTATGTTCCTTCATTCTTCTCCAGATTTCACTGGGCATCTTAATGACCATTACTTTGAATTCTTTATCAGGTGAACTACTTCTATTTCATCAGTTTTCTTTCTGGGGTCATATTTTGTTGTTTTGCTTGGAACATATTTCTCTGTGTTCTCATTTTGTTTGAATGTCTGTATTTGTTTCTGTGAATTAGGTAGAAGAGTTTCCTCTATCAGTCTTGAGAGAGTGAACGTGTATAGAAGCATCCTCCATGTAGAATGCATGTTCCTGGCTTTGGCAGGCTGGCTGGAGCTGAAATGGGTTTGGGTTGGGGAATCCCTGGAAGTGTGATTCAGTGACTTTCCTGATGGAATGGCTCTAGCTGTAATGGGCTCAGGCCAGGGAGTCTTGGGCATGAGCATCAGGGCTGCCTTGGTGGACTAACTGGTTTTGGCACAAGCCAGGAGAGTCCTGGGGTGTGTGCCTGGGTCTCCTTGGTGAGAAATTGGTGGCTAGAATGGGTACAGGCCAGGATATGCCATACCAGGTTTATCTTGGCAGGATGGCTGGTTGGAGTTGGAGCAGACATGGGCCAGAGCATTCTATGGCCCACCACTGCAGGGCTGTCTCCGTAGGATGGTTGAGTCAGGTGCAGGCTGGTGGGTCATGGAGTGTGCCATATTGGGACCATTTTGGTGGGATGGGTGGAACTAGGATAAGCACAGGTCAAGTGCCAGGGCATACCATGCTAGAGCCACCTTAAGGGGATAGTGGAGCTGATGTAGTAGACCAGGACCCAAGGCACACTGGGGTTGCCATAGCAGGCTGCCTAGAGCACATGGACCCTGTACCTGGAAACATTTTCAAGGAGAGCATATAAAAATAATACTTATAAGGGCCTCCAACCTCCACATAAGCTCCAGTAGTTACCCACATGTTTGGTATTTGCTTTAGGACTAGTAAATGGATGTCCTTAGTTTATAGTCTAACCACCCCTTGAACTGCTGCTCATTTCTCATTGCTCCGGAGCAGATGAGTCAGTGTGCTGGCACTGAGTGATACCCCTTCCTACTGTAGATTATCCTGTAGGGGCTGGGTTCCCATCACTGCCATGTCTCTATCTCTTCTGTCTTTCTTAATGTAGTCCCTCAGTCATGTGTTGTGCAGAAACTCCTCATTCAGTCTTCAGTTCTTCAGAATAAATTGCTCTCCTTATAGATAGAGATTTGTGTGTTTGCAGGAGTTGAGTGTGGGGTTTTTCTGTATTGCTATCTTAGGCCACTACTACCTCTAATTCTTTCATTTTAAAGAAAGGATGGCAATGGTTAAGTTAAGAGAGAAAAGTCAGAAAATCAAGGAACCAGTACATCTACAAAAGATGAGATCCTAATTTTTTGGTTCACCGGTATATGACTTTGGAGAAACACATGAATACATTTGGAGAACTGATCCATGAACTGAGCAGGGGTCAGCTAAATCAGCTAATTTGCCATATGAATGTATATACTCCATTAAGTAAAATTAAGAGATGATTACTGGATTCAGCCTAAATTCATGTTACTGTGAACTGATTTCTTAATTTTTAGAGAGCTCTTAAAATTGAGCAGCATAATGCAAAATGTGGTATTTATTTTTATTAATGTGAATTCCTTAAAGAGGAAATGAAGCATAGTTACTTATATTTCTGGAATAAACACATAGTGCCAGGTTATAAACTTGATATCTCAGTGCACATATTTAAATATCTTTACTTCTAAGATATTTTCACAAAGTTTAGCAATTTGATGATATGTGTTTAATATAAGCAGTCTAGTTAAGGGTTTGATTAAAATGGTACATCAACTAGGCATGAGATCATTGAGCAAACACACATTTTAATATAATCACAAAATATGTTTTTGAAGATAAATATTTGCTACCATGTAAAATTCTGAGTCCAGGAAAACGAGCATTTATTGTACTTACTTCATGTCATATTCCTTGCCATGAACAGAATAATTTAATATTGACAGTCTCCTAGGTAGTTATTATTTTTTCTATTTTATAGAAGTTGAAATTCAGTTTTTAAATGAGTTAACAAAGTTCACACACTAAGGGGAGAACAGGCTTAAAATTTTGGCTCTTCTTTGCAGAAAACTTACAACTAACATCAATATGCATTGTGTATGCGTGAACATCAGTAAAGGTTATAAAAATTTTTTGAAGCCAAGACAACATTAGAGGATAGAAATATATTCATAAACTCTATTCAGTCAGGTACCATTTTCTTGTCCCAGCCAGTGACTTCTTGACATAGAAACAATCTCTGTCTCTCCTTCTATCTCCTTCTTTCTGTGTGTGTGTGTGTACATTTGTAATATTTTCTCCATAAATGAGACTTTATTTATTTATTTGTTTGTTTGTTTGTTTATTTATTTATTTATATTGTTACTTAAATTTTTTGCCTCAGTGTTTCAAGATTCGTTCCCCATTCCACACACCCAGTGCTCTATGCAATAGGTGCCCTCAGTACCCACCACCAGGCTCTCCCATCCCCTCACCCCCCTCCCTCCAAGTCCCTCAGTTTGTTTCTGTGTCTAAAGTTTCTATTGTTTCGTTTCTCTCCCTGAATTACCCTACTTCTCATTTACTTTCCTTCTCCTACTGTCCTCTAGTTTACCCTTTATGCACCGCAAGTAAGTGAAACCATGTGATACTTGACTCTCTCTACTTGGCTTATTTCACTCAGCATGATCTCTTCCAATCCAGTCCATGTTGCTACAAAAGTTGGATATTCATCCTTTCTGATGGAGGCATAGTATTCCATTGTATATAGGTACCACTTCTTCTTTATTCATTCATCTGTTGAAGGGCACCTTGGCTCTTTCCACAGTTTGGCGATTGTGGCCATTGCTGCAATGAAGATTGGGGTACATATGGCCCTTCTTTCACTACATCTGTATCTTTGGGGTAAATGGCCAGTAGTGCAATTGCAGGGTCATAGCGTAGCTCTATTTTTAAGTTTTTAAGGAATCTCCACACTGTTTTCCAAAGCGGCTGCACCAGTTTACATTCCCACCAACAGTGTAAGAGGGTTCCCCTTTCTCCGCAGCCTCTCCAACACTTGTTGTTTCCTGACTTGTTAATTTTGGCCATTCTGACTGCTGTAAGGTGATGTCTCAGTGTGGTTTTGATTTGAATTTCCCTGATAGCTAGTGATGCTGAACATTTTTTCACGTGTCTGTTAGCCATTTGTATATCTTCTATAGAGAAGTGCCTCTTCATGTCTCTTGCCCATTTTTTGATGTGTTCATCTTCTTTTTGGATGTTGAGTTTTGAGTAGTTCTTTATAGATATTGGATACCAGCCCTTTGTCTGTAGTATCATTTGCAAATATCTTCTCCCATTCCATGGGTTGCCTCTTTGTTTTGTTGACTGTTTCCTTTGCTGTACAGAAGCTTTTTATTTTGGTGAAGTCCCAGAAGTTCATTTTCGCTTTTGTCTCCTTTGTCTTTGGAGATGTGTCTTGAAACAAGTTGCTGTGGCTGATGTCAAAGAGGTTACTGCTTATGTTCTTTTCCAGGATTTTGATGGATTCCTGCCTCATGTTGAGGTCTTTCATCCATTTTGAGTTTGCCTTTGTTGTGAGAGAGAATGAGAGAATGGTCTACTTTCATTCTTCTATATGTAGCTGTCCAATTTTCCCAGCAGCATTTATTGAAGAGACTGTCCTTTTTCCACTGGATATTTTTTCCTGTTTGTCAAAGATGATTTGCCCATAGATTTGTGGGTCCATATCTGGACTTTCCACTCTGTTCCATTGGTCTATTTCTCTGTTTTTGTGCCAGTACCATGCTGACTTGGTAATCAGTTTTTCCCTGTTGAGAATGATATTCACTGTGGGTTTTTCGTAGATAGATTTTATGAGGTTGAGAAATGTTCCCTCTATCCTTATGCTTTGAAGAGTTTTGATCAGGAACAGATGTTGCATTTTGTCAAAAGCCTTTTCTGCATCGAGAGTACCATGTGGTTCTTCTCTCTTCTCTTATTTATTTGTTCTATCACGTTGATTGTTTTGTGAGTGTTGAACCACCCTTGCATCCCTGGGATAAAACCCACCTGGTCATGGTGGATAATCTTTTTAATGTATTGTTGGATCCTGTTAGCAAGGATCTTGTTTAGAATCTTGGCATTCATATCCATCAGAGATATTGATCTGAAGTTCTCTTTTTTGATGGGGTCTTTGTCTGGTTTTGGGATTAGAGTAATGCTGGCTTCATAGAAAGAGTCTGGAAGTTTCTATTTTTTGATAGAGCTTCAGGAGAATAGGTGTTATTTCTTCTTTGAATGTTTGGTAGAATTCCCCAGGGAATCTATCTGGTCCTGGACTCTTGTTTTTGGGGAGGTTTTTGATCACTGCTTCAATCTCATTACTAGATATAGGTCTATTCAGATTGTCAATGTCTTCCTGTTTCAGTCTTGGATGTTTATCGGTTTTGAGGAATGTATCCATCTCTTCTAGGTTGTTAAACTTATTGGCATATAATTGTTGATAGTAATTTCTGATGATTGTTTCTATTTCCTTGGTGTTAGTTGTGATCTCTCCCCTTTCATTCATAATATTAATTTGGGTCTTTTCCCTTTTCTTTTGGATTAGTTTGGCCAGTGGTTTATCGATCTTATTGATTCTTTCAAAGAACCAGCTTCTAGTTCTGTTGATGTGTTCTACTGTATCTCTAGTTTCTGATTCATTCATCTCTGCTCTAATCCTAATTATTTCCCATATTGTGTGAGGGGTTAGTTTAATTTTTTGTTGATTTTCCAGTTCTTTAAGGTGTAATGAGAGTTGGTGTATTCAGGATTTTTACATTTTTTTGAGTGAGGCTTGGATGGCTATGAATTTCCCCCTTAGGACTGCCTTTGCTGTATCCCATAGGTTTTGGATCGATGTATCTTCATTCTCATTGGTTTCCATGAAGTGTTTCAGTTCTTCTGTGTCTCTGACTACAGTCTTTAGATTAAAATCCAATTTGTCTGATATGAGAATTACTACCCCAGCTTTCTTGTCGGGTCTGTTGGCATGAAAGATGGTCCTCTATGCCCTCACTTTCCATCTGGACGTGTCTTTAGATTCAAGATGATTCTCTTGTGAACAGCATATGGATGGGTCCTGTCGTTTTATCTAGTCTGCAACCCTGTGCCTTTTTATTGGAGCATCAGGCCATTCACATTGAGAGTGATTATTGATAGATACATTTGTATTGACATCATGTTGCCTGTGAAGTTCATGTTTCTTTAGATTACCTCTGTAAATTTCTGTTTTTTGTCATTCTTGGGTTCATTTCTCTTTTATAGATCTCCTCTTAGTATTTCTTGTAGTGCTGGCTTGGTGGCTGCATAATCTTTTAGACTTGGGCAGTCCTGGAAGCTCTTTATTTCTCCTTCCATTCTGAAAATCAACCTTGCTGGATATATTATCCTTGGTTGCATATTTTTGTCATGTAATTTCCTGAATATGTCTTGCCAGCCCTTTCTGGTTGCCAGGTTTCTGTGGAAAGGTCTGTCAGTATTCTGATGTTCCTCCCTCTATAGGTAAGGGATCACTTTCCCCTAGCTGCCCTTAAGACATATTCTTTGGTTTTATGATTCACGAACTTCACAATTATGTGCAAGGAGGGTTTTCTGGCCTCATTGATCTTGGGGGGTGTCCTCTCTGCCTCTAGGACATGAACATTTGTTTCATTCCCCATACTTGGGAAATTTTCATCCTTGATTTGTTCAACAATATCTTCTAGGTTTCTCTCTCTCTCAACTCCTTCGGGGATTCCAATAATTCTGATATTGGAGCGTTTCATGGCATGATTTATTTTCCTTATTCTGTTTTCATGGGATTTTAGCTGTTTGCTCCAAGACTTCTCTTGCTCCTCCACTTAATCCATTTGTCTTCTAAATCACTAATTCGATCTTCAGCTTCACTTACTCTAGCTGTTAGCATATTTAAATTAGATTGCATCTCATTAATAGCCTTTCTAACCTCAGCTTTCACTTGTTATTATGGCTTCCATTTTGAGACTAATGTTCTTTTCCAAATTAGCCATTGGATGACTGCTGCCCTGAATTCCATTTCTGTCATATTGTTTATGTTCATTTCTAGTAATTCTGTGACAGGGGTTGCAGTCTTAGGGTTCTTCTTTTGTTGGATGTTCCTCCTCTGAGTCATTGTGGCTGAGGGGGTGTATAGCTAATTATATCAGCCACTATCCAGGTGAATTGGTCGCTGGAAGGTTTTGGAGCAATCAGAACTCACCACTGAAAAGGAAGAAAAACAAAAAAAGAAAAAGAAAGAAAGTTAGCAAGAAAAGAAACCCCTGCCCGAGTGGGGCCCAGTGGTAGGATTTATATGGTACAAAACTACTACAGGGTAAAGAAAAGGGCTATCAAGGGTAAATGAAGAGATCAAAAAGCAAAGCCCAATCTGGATGACCCCCAAGACCTGTATTTATATAATACAAAAGCAAAAAAAATTACACAGAAACACTGACAGACTAGAGTGGGAAGGTGAGGGCAGACACTCCTTGTGG
>PITA01002324.1:0-106367 GCA_004023965.1 Spilogale gracilis
TTTAAAATAGATTATTTTAAAAAATAGATTATTTCATTAGCAGGAATAAGGATTTTCTCATGTATAATTCCCATTAGTTTTAAGAGTAAACATTAAACTTATTCAAATGCTCAGATATTTCTGCAAGTCTACACTGTGAATTACTCAGATATTTCTGCAAGTTTTAATCAATGTATTTCATATTCAGATTAATTTAAAGATTTTGGATTTAGCAGATCAATTTTATCTATCTTGATAGCAGGATTTAATATTTAATATTAAGTGCAAGAAATTTGAAATTACCAGACATGATTACCATATTTTTCTTTTTAATACATCAAGTAATTGAATTTGATGAACAAAAATATTAAATGCAATGAATAACTATGCTAAATTCGTATATTTGTGTCTTGAAATATATTTTAAATTATTTTAAAAATAATATATTTGAGGGTGCCTGGGTGGCTCAGTTGGTTAAGTGACTGCTTTCTGCTCAGGTCATATCCTGGAGGCCCGGGATAGAGCCCCACATCAGGCTTCCTGCTCAGCGGGAAGCTTGCTTCTCCCTCTCTCAGTTCCTCTGCTTGTGTTCCCTCTCTCACTGTGTTTCTCTCTGTCAAATAAATGAATAAAATCTTTAAAAAAAATAATATGTTTGAAAATAGTAGGTCCCCAAGTCTCTACACAGTTTCTATTATGAGAACAAATTTTCATGAAATTTTGCCTTTGGAATTATTTATAGTTTTTCTGATGGATTATTTATAGTTTTTCCTCTAGTCCAAATATTTATCTTTTCTATATGAAGAAGTGAATGGAATTTTATCAATTATATGAACATGTTCCCTGATTTTAAAGATATTAACGTAGATGAGGATTATGTGATTTTTTTCTCTGAGAAAATAATTGCATCAAGTTAATTTAATATCCAATGATGTTTTTGTTTACATATTGGTTTTTAAATAGTGTCTTTTGTATTAGATACATACATTATTAATATTAGATAATATTTATATTAGATAAAATATAGGTAGAACACCTATATTTTTAAATAATTATATATTTTTCTGTAACCTACCACAGACACATAATAGTATTGCTTAATAGTATGGCTTCTGGATTGCAATGGATTCTTTTCAACAGGAACTCCTGTTCACAGATGTATTCACACATCTTGTCCATTTTGTAATTAATTTAGTTGTTTAAAATTTGTATTTTTACCCTTGTATTTATGTCTGGTAACTGTTACTGAACATCTGTAAAATATTAAATAGTCTTACCCAGCCACCCCATCTCTCTCACTCCTCCCTCCCCTCCAGCAACACTGTTTCCTGAGATTAAGAATCTTACGGTTTTTCTCCCTCTGTAACTAAATATGATCAAAATCAATAAAAAAAGTTTTTGTACCTATACGTTTCTGAGTAGTAATGCAATTTTCCTGGATTGAATTATCATTACTAGTGTTGTCAATATATTACTTATCAAGACCATATATATCTACTATAATTTTAATAAATATGAAACAGTGAATCTTAGAACACTGAAAAAATAAAATAAATTTAAAGTGAAAAATAAATATTTAAATATAAAAAATAAATATGAAACGCAAGAGATAACATTTTGTTTGAAATAAGTTTTCATTTCATAAAAAAATTAAATAGTCTTAAATAATTCGATGTTTTTTTTTTTTTAAGATTTTGTTTATTTGACAGAGAGAAACACAGCCAGAGAGGGAACACAAGCAGGGGGAGTGACAGAGGGAGAAGCAGGTTTCCTGTGAAGCAGGGAGCCCAATGTGGGACTCGATTCCGGGTCTCTGGGATCATGACCTGAGCCGAAGGCAGTCACTTAACCAACTGAGCCACCCAGGCGCCCCATGATGTGTTTTATCAGTAACTATCGTCATAAGTTTACAGAGAATTTAAAAAATGTTAGCAAAGATTGCTACTGATTGTACATAAACTATAGGGAACACTAAGGAGAAATCTGAATTATTTGTTCTCAGTTTAGCTCTTTTTCTATACTGTATTTAATTAAATACTAACAGTGATAACACTTTAACAGAGACAGTGTTAACTCAATTTCCAAGTTAAAAGTGAGAGTTGGGCACCTGGTGGCTTAGTTGGTGAAGCATTTGCCTTCAGCTCAGGCTCAGGTTATGATTCTGGGTCCTGGGATGGAGCCCTGCATCTGGTTCCCTTCTCTGTGGGGAGCCTGCTTCTCCCTTTCCCTCTGCTCCTCCCCCCTCACTCATGCTCTCTTTTGGTCTCTTTCTCAAATAAATAAAATCTTTAAAACAGCACCACCAACAAAAATGACTCAAAGAGTAAAATCATGTCTCAAGTCACAGAATATGTCTATTATCAGAAACAGAGGTCTTCCATCTACATTTCTTTCCTCCACCTTCCTAACACAGTGATTCCTGTTGAACAATTTTCATGATCTCATGTCTTAAAGAACTTGCATTTAGGCAACAAAATATTTTTTACAAAAAAACATGTCTTAAAGAACATGAACTTAGGCAACAAAATATTTTTTACAAGAAACAGAGTGAACAAAATGAGCATGGTTTTTACACTGTCCAATAAGTCAGTAGTTCTCAGTCTTTTCAAATGTGGTAACCCCATCCTGGCATGGAAAAGATATATCTTTTGTTAGAAGAAATATAAACTTGCAAAAATATATTTATATTCAGCTACATGAAAATTGATTTATGTTTTATGAATTCATCAAAAGCATTTGCACTAAAGGAGACTAGCAAAATATTCAATCCATCATTCAACATATATGAGTACTTATACAGTGATACAACATGAGAATATGGTAGTGAACACATCCAAGTCACTACCCTTTATTGAAACACTCACACATAAACACAAATTCCCAAAACCAAATTCACCTAATAGAGTGTGAAGTGAACTTCACCTGGGTAATGATCATTACTATAATTGCATGTTTTTACATATACATTCTTTTTTTTAGTTTAAAGAAATATTAGGTCAGATTAAGATAAAACATTGTTTTATACATTTCTATTCAGATTGGTATCTCAAAAATTTTGCTAATTTACTTTTTCACTTTGCCATGCAGGAGAATGTCCAATCAAACATTGCTCATAATTTTGCATAGTATTATGATGGACCATATTACTAATATTTTATTGTAGTAGACAGCCTCTAGGATGTCCCCCCAGTGATTCCCTTTCTGGTATTGAGGCATTTGGCTAATCCCCTCTCCTTGAGTGTGTTCTGGTCCTGCTAACCCACTTCTCCAGTTGACATCTTAATTCCAACCTTGTGAGTTACCCTGAGCAAGATGACCAACTCAACTACAGATCCTCACTCAAAAAACCTATGAAATAATACGTGTTTATTTTAGGTGTAAGTTTTTGAGGTAATTTATTGTATAGCAGTAAATAAAAAATACAATTGACAAAAACCCAGAAATATTTTTAAGTATAATTGATATATAACAGTATACCACTTACAGGTGTATAACTTTATGATTTGATATTTGTACATACTGCAAAATGATCACCACAGTATGTCTAGTTAACATCCTTCACTATATATAGTTACGAGTATTTTTTTTTGTAATGAGAACTTTTAAGTTCTATTGTCTTCACAACTTTAAAATAATTCAGTACAGTGTTATGAACTACAATCACTATGCTCTACATTACTTCCTCATGACTTATTCATTTCATAACTGGAAGTCTGCACCTTTTGACACCCTTCACCTGTAAGTTTCACCCAGAAACTCATTTTTAAAAATTACTTTTAGATATATTAAAAAGTTTAACTCATGCATATTTCTTTATATTTCTGCATTATGAACTAACTTTTAAAACTAAAAATACTTTTTTAGTCTTGTTTTCTTGGATTAATTTATAAGAGGAAAAATTTGTACTGTATTTCAATGATTTTTCTTATCTTTCTCCAGATGATGTTTTATTTTAAGAGTAAGAGGATAAACAAAACAAAAGAGAAAAGAATAAACAAAACAAAACAAAACTAATGTTTATCATGACATTTATTATCATAATAAAAATATATTAATAGGTGTAATTTTAACAAGGTGAGAATGCATAATGTATTACTTAAATAGAATATTAATCTAAAATTTAATATTGTAGTTTAATGAATTTAATGATCTATGTTTACTTCATTACTATTTATTTGACTAAGTTAATATTTCTATTTTATAAATTTTAATGGTATGTTAAAATCTTCATGATGTATTTTTGAGAAAAAATACTTTATTTCATTTATTTATTTTTTAAAAGATTTTATTTATTTATTTGACAGAAATACAGTAAGAGAGGGAACACAAGCAGGGGGAGTGGGAGAAAGAGAAGCAGTCACCCCGCCAAGCAGGGAGCCTGATGGGGGCTTGGTCCCGGAACTCTGGGATCATGACCCTAGCTGAAGGCAGATGCCCAATGACTGAGCCACCCAGGTGCCCTGAGAAAAAATATTTTAAAATGTGTCTGTATGTATGCTTGTTTACATATATGTAACCATAAATACATATACAAATACATATCTGGAAAATATGAACAGGGTTTATAAATGCCTGGATGGTAGATTGTGAATGGTAGTCACACTTTCTTTTTCTTTTTTTTTAAAGACTTTGACAGTATGTGTGCATTGTTTCTATAACAGGAGATAAAATATGATAAAATTAGAATATAAGCAATGTCATAATAATGCTTTAAACACTTTGAACTAACAAAGATACTGCTTTTCATACCATTTTCTTAGAATTCATTCTTAGAAAAATATTTCTAATATCAAAGTTAGAAATACATCTTGAGCCCCTGCTTCATATCCCAAATTTGATTTCCATAAAGTTTTTTAACTGAGTTTATCTGTAGTAAGTATCCTCCTCATTAGAGCCCCAAATTAAGATTTCAGCTATTTTTTAAAAAAATATTTTATTTATTTATTCTAGAGAGAGAGAGGAGAGAAAGAGAATGTGCAAGAACAGGGGATGTGGAGAGGGAGAAAGAGAATCTCAAGCAGTCTCCAAGCTGAGCCCAGAGCACCTCCATGGACCAGATCCCACAACTGTGAGATCATGATCTGAGTCAAAATCAGGAGTTGAATGGTCAACAGACCAAGCCACCCAGATGCCCCCAAATTTCAGTTATTAAATATGTTTTTAAGAATCTAAGTTATTGCCTATGTAGAAGAAAGGATGCTCAATGCTGTTATAATTTTCTTTTATGACAATTTATTATTTACTACATTTTAAAAAAGATTTTATTTATTTGACAGAGAGAGACACAGCTAGAGAGGGAACACAGGCAGGGGGAGTGAGAAAGGGAGAAGCAGGCTTCCCGCCAAGCAGGGAGCCGGATACCGGGCTGGAATCTGGGACTCTGGGATCATGACCTGAGCTGAAGGCAGTTGCTTATCAACTGAGTCACCCAAGTGCCCCCATTTACTACATTTTTAAAGCAGTCATGTTCCTTGTATTTTTCTTGCCCAAATATATGTTAAGTATATAGTGTGTTATTTATATATATAATCTATTAGGATCTTTAAAAAAAAACTTTTAAATTCAGCATGTTTATCAGTAACATTTTGTTGTATTTATGTTAAAATTTCAATTTTTAGAATCATGTCATGGATATTTTCATAAATAATGAGCCAGATGTATTTCAATCTTTCTCTGATGTCTGGATTGATTTATCAAGAATTCGAGTTATGTTCGTTTCAGAATATACTTCCTGATATTTAAATGTATCTCAATTTTTATTGGTCTCTTTCAAAGTTTTTGCTGATGAGCAACCTATTTTATTCCTTGGAATCGTATGAAGATATGAAAGATATGCATTAATTTATTTACTGTTATATTTCATTTTACTGCTATTTTGTTAATATTTAAATATGTGGCTTTTCAATATTGATTTTTTTTTTTTGCTCTTTTAGCTACTCTCACCTCCCATCTTTTCTACATGGAAAATGTGTTATTACTTTCTATTTTGCCACATTTTGGAAAACATATTTTTTGATTTTCATTTTTATTAATAATTCAGTTTTGATTTGTTAGTTCAGCAGAATTTGAAAGATGATCTCTTTGCTAATGATGCACATGTGATGTTTCAATAAAAATTTAAAAAATTCTGTGCAATTATCATAAACTATGACTTCCTCTCCTAATATGTTTATCCAACTTTTTATTGTGAAGCATTTATTATTTTCAAAGAGAAATAAGAGGCAAGTTAAGCTTTTTATTCTTTTGAATGTGAACGTTTTCTTGCAGCTGCAATGATTTCAGAATGATTCTAAATGATTTATATGAAATTTCTATACCATTTCAATAATGGATATTCAAATATGTGAGTGATTTTATAGATTCAAACCTATATTTGAGTATTAATAGTAGAAAGCTTCTACCTAGCATTTATGTCTTAAGTATTATATCAAACTACTCACACTGGTCTGTGAACTGTTTAATATGGTTATGACAAAGTCAGTATAGAAATCACTAGAAACTTTTATAAACATTTGACAAAAAATAATTACAAATTGAACATTCAAACAATATTTAGACAATAAGAAAACAAGATAGATTAAGAAAACTACTTTTTCAGTATTCTATATCAATCTCTTGTTATTCTTCTGATTTTTGTGTGCTGATATTTTAATCCCACAATTTTGCTGAATTCAGTTACTAGTTATAAAAGGTTTTTGTGGAGCTACAAATTAAAATAATATGAGAAAACGTGGCACCTCTATTAGAATGGCTAAAAAGTCCAAACCAAACTAAAGAAAAAAGGCCCAACAATATCAATTGCTGGTAAGGTTGCAGATCAACCTCTCACTCACTGTTGGTGAGAACATACAATATGCAGTCTGTCTATAAAATAGTTTGGCAATTTGTTATTTAAATAAACATTACGTTATATTATGATCCAGCAATTATTTCTCTAAGTAAACCCAATTGATTTGAAAACTTTTATATACACAAAAACACAATAAAAACTGCATGTGAATTTTTAAAAATATTTTTTTTATTTATTTGAGAGAGAGCGAGCATGAGTGGGAGGTGGGGAGAGGGAGAAGTAGACTCCCTGCTGAGCAGGGAGCCCCACGTGGGGATTGATCCCAGGGCGCCAAGACTGGGACCTGAGCCAAAGGAAGACACTTAGACTGACCCACCTAGGCGCTCCTGCACATGAATTTTTATAGCAGCTGTATGTTCTGCTTTTCAATTATGAATGTTCATAACTGAAAAATATAGGAGGAACTGAGATAAATGGATTAACTCATTGAAATATATCCATGCAATGGAATATTACTCAGCAAGTAGAAGTGAGTTATCAAATAATACAAAGATATGGATAAATGTTAAATAAATATTGCTAAGTGAAGGAACCTAGTGTGAAAAACTACATAATGAATTATCCAAGTATATGGTTTTGGAGAAAATACAAAGGAAAAGAGACTATAAAACAATCAGATATTGCCAGGAGTTAGGGAATTATAAAGTACCACATAGGGTTATGTTAAAGTTAGTAAAACTATTCTGTATGATACTGTAACTATGCAAACATGCCTGTATGCATTTGACAAAACCTATAGAATTTTATAGCATAAAAAATAAGCTTCAATGCATGTCATTCATTTATGGAGTTTAAAAAACTGGAGATCCAAGGATTGAATGCAAAATATGACAAAACAAGGAAACATATTATAAATGTATTAAATAACCTTACTGAAAAAGGTGTGAGAAAATACACTTACTTAAGTGACTTCCAAAATTAACAGAATTTGTAAGATTAACTGGAAAACAAACTGTTAAAAGCACTCTGCTCTAGTTGGTAAAGTTGTTCCCCGGTAGGATGTTGGGTTGACAATCCTGATAGTGCTATACATAGGAATTGAAATTGAACAATTTAATTGATGAATGTTGGATGGTGGAGACCATGTTTCTCTTGAAAAAGTGGGAGGTCACAGACAAGAAAAAGGATAAGGCTAGAATGATCCATGTGATAATAGATTAGAATTGGAGATATCAACATGAAATAATGTTTAATGTAATGCAGATAAAGATAATAACATATAGGAGTATATTTTCCACCTATAATAATGGACTTGTGTATTTCTCTTTGCAGTTATTACAGTTTTTTCTTCATGCTATTATTTAGAATTGTTATGTCTTGGAGGATTGGATCCTTTATCACTATGTAATGCTTCACTACATGATACATCTTTCTGTGTTTTTCAATTTTAATCTGTGTCTTTATATATAAAGTAGGTTCTTTATTGAAAATATGTAAGTGCATTCTTGTGTTTTATTCACCTTTACAATATTTGTTTTATAATCGGTACATTTGGATCATTCGTGTTAAAATTATTTATTGATATACTGTAACTGTAGATTAATATCTACCATTTTTGTAACTGTTTTATGTTCATTGTATTTGTTCTTTGTTTTTTTTATCTCTTCTGTCCTCTCTTCCTTTAATTGAGCATTTTATACAATTCTATTTTATGTCCAGACTACTAATGAGTCAATAACAAACTGTTTTTGTGTCCTTTGTGGGTTTTTTTATGTTTCACACTTTATATTGATCTCCAAGGTTCATCTTTTTGCTTACACTATTCATTTGTTCTTGTATATCATCAACTTTTTATGTTCAGGCACTTAACATATTATTTCAAATTCTTTTTCTTTTTTCTTTTTAAATTTTATTTATTTATTTGAGAGAGAGAGTGAGTGAGAGAGAGCATGAGAGGGGAGAATATCAGAGGGAAGAGCAGCCTCCCCACAGAGCTGGGACTCGATCCGGGGACTCCAGGATCATGACCTGAGCTGAAGGCAGTGACTTAACCAACTGAGCCATCCAGGTGCCCCTCTGAGTCTGGTTCTGATACTTAATCTCTCTTCAAATTGTGTTTACACTTGAATTTGTATCTTCCTTGGATTACCACCCTGAGAACCTGGTGGGGTTCTGGGAATAAAATTTTAAAAAAGCGTAGGAATCTCCCTCATGCTGTGGCTCCCTAAAATTTCTAACTCTCAGATAGTTCAAATGGGTATCCAGCAATTCAATAATATACACTTTTAAGTGTTACTACCAATTTGTATCTCCACTTGTTTCTGCTCCAAGTAAGCAGAGTGTGGCTCTAACTCTGGAATTCTGTGTCTCCAGCAATTGAGATATGCCTGCAACCTCAGTGATGTGCGCAAGAAAGGTCATCCATTTTAGATCAGCTTTTTCTTGTTATAAGGTTTGAAATGGTGAATTCCAAGCACTCTTCAGGGTGGGACTGAAAGCAGAAGTCATACAGTCTATTTTCATGCATTTTTAAATAAAATTTAGAGAGTAAAGATTAAGAATACACTGAATCAAATTATGTTCAGATATCACATTATTCGAACATAGAAGAGTGTTCTCCTTTTTTGATAATACATGTGATATATAAATGACAAAAGACTTGGAAAATTGAACTCCTGCAATTATGACAACAGGAGAAACATAGACTATAAAACAGAAATTTAGGGGCACCTGGGTGGCTCAGTCATTAAGCATCTGCCTACAGCTCAGGTCAAGATCCCAGGGTCCAAGCATATGGCCCTATATCGGGTTACCTGCTCAGTGAGAAGCCTGCTTCTCCCTCTCTCACTCCCCCTGCTTGTGTTCTCTCTCTAGCTGTGTTTCTCTCTGTCATATAAATAAATAAAATCTTTTTTAAAAAACCACAAATTTCTTCTCAGAGAGCGACTGAAAACTGTATAAAGAAGCAAGTGCTATTTTACTGCTTTAAAGAATAGGTAGTTAAAGCCACACATACAGGTTTCTTTCCAGATAGCAATCCATGAATATGTGTTTCTTTTCACAATAAATAATTTAATCAATATTTTGATAGAGTGCTTTTCTGAGTTTTTATTTTAATTTCAGTAATCCTAACTGTTTTGTAAAATAAGTTAAGTGACTGTCTTAGTGTGAGTCATGTAATTTTTTAGATAAAATTGTCACACAATGATTAAATAAATCAAAAATTACCTCTTGATTTAGCATATATATTGAGAAATCCATCAGGCAATGTAAAACTTTAAAGTATATTCTGTTTCCTGAGTCCTAGACTCCAACAATGAGGCTATTTATCTATTTTCCTAGGATACCATATATATTAAGAATATTAGAGTATATATTATTATATATACTATATATATAATCCCCAGTTTTCCTTCTATATTGGGCAATATGATGTTTCCTGTTAGAGGTGTTAGCTTGCAATGCTAACATCCTGTGCAGTACATTGTACAAGAATTCATGTATCTCATGGGCGCCTGGGTGGTTCAGTGATTCCTCAGTCACTTCCTCAGCAGGAAGCTGCTTCTCCCTCTCCCACTCCCCCTGCTTGTGTTTCCTCTCTCACTGTCTCTGTCTATGTCAAATAAATAAAAATCTTAACAAAAGAGAAAAGAATCATAGTATCTTGGGAAAAATACATTTATACAGTATCATGATTTTCCAACTGGTAAATATTTGGCAAGTAACATCGGTGTGATGTATTTATTGATATCAATATCTATATATATTATATCATATATATAACATCCACAGTGGTAACATTTATAGAAGATGAATTGACCTGTCAGCTAATAAAGTTAGTTTCCCTGGATAACTGTATATATGGAAAAGGAAGCGGTAAAAGTTTTGTTTTGAGCTGTAACACAATGTGAGAGTAGTTTAGATGACATAACACTGAGTATTTTGCTCATTTCACTGATATATTGAACCCTCATGTAAAGCTGGTCTTCAGATGAACACTAAATCACTTTGAAATTATTAATTCTTACTATATAAGGAGATAAATGCAAAGAATGAGACTCCAAACTTAACCAAATATGTACTTGTTTATTTTCATTGTTCTTGTATTACTATCATTAGCAAACTGGTATTTGCACTAAACTTGGATGATTATATTTTACCAACAAAAAAAGCTATGTTTTCCAGGCTAAAGTACTTGGGGAAAGATATAATAGCTACCTTAAAACCAAAATCAACATGAGTACAGCCTACTTAGTGGTCATATTTAAGTATAAAATGGTAAAAATACCCAGTGGGTTTTAACATCCCAATCATATGCAATTTTCTTAGATGATCATATGAGACAGTTGGTTTCTCAGAAGACTGCTTATCTGAAGTGATGGTGGATATTACTGGAAAAAGTACTGTACTTAAGACTACTCTATTTGTGGAGAAATATAGCTTCTTTACACATTTTAAATTTTTCTGGGTGATAGTTTTCAAAATAGTTTAAGTTTAGTGAAAAACTGACATTGAGTTGTACTCTAATAAATCAAGTATCTTTTTTTTTTTTTTAAAGATTTTATTTATTTGACAGAGAGAAACACAGCCAGAGAGGGAACACAAGCAGGGGGAATGAGAGAGGGAGAAGCAGGCTTCCCGCCGAGCAGGAAGCCCGATGTGGGACTCGATCCCGGGTCTCCGGGATCATGACCTGAGCTGAAGGCAGTGGCTTAACCAACTTTAAGTGTTTTAAAATCCCTTTATATTTTAGATAAATAGTATGTTGTGATGACCATTTTAATCTAAATGATATTGTTTTCATGTTTTCTATCAAAAAACTACTGAACTCAGGTAATACGCTTTGAATTAAGCTGGCTGATAATAACTGATAAAAATAGATATTTAGAATTAATTAAGGGGATCCTGAGTGGTTCAGTCAGTTAAATGTCCACCTCTTCATTTAGGCTCAGGTCGTGATCTCAGAGTCATGAGATTGAGCCCTGCTTCTGGCTGCACACAGGCTTAGGATTCTCTCTTCTCCTCTCTCAGCCCCTCTCACCTCCCCACCCATCCCTCACCCCTGCTCTCTCCAAAAATAATAATAATTAATTAGTTGATTAAAAGAGAGAGCAAAGTGTGTAAAGTGATTTTAATTGTCATTTTTTACATATATATATTTAAAATATTTTCTTTTCAAATATCAATATAAAATCCTCAGTCACACATTCTAATATACAGTTTTTTTTTTAGTATCTCTGGATTTTATTTTGCTTATAATTCCAGGAATACTTCAAATTAGGCAAATCTCCTTTTTAGGAATTGCTTTCTTACACACCTTCAAATATCATGGACATCTTTTGCTTATAATTCCAGGAATACTTCAAATTAGGCAAATCTCCTTTTTAGGAATTGCTTTCTGACACACCTTCAAATATCATGGTCATCATTTAAAGATTCTTGTATTAACCACCACTTCCTCTCCTAATCCTGTAGGTTAGTACTCCTTAGTAGTCTCACTCGTATTTTTGCCATGTTAGGAAACAGTTGAGTGATTACAAATGTGTTTGTTATGGGGCAAAGAAAAGTTGTGTAACTTGTTTAAATAGGGTTTAGTGGTATGATAGTGTAGTGGTATGATAATGTCTATTCATTTCTACAGTAAATGAAGATAGACATACTGTGAGAATTTAAAAACTGAAATGTGATGGACTTAGAAGCATGGTTCACTTCTTATCACATACAACATACTCCTCATAGCTTGCAACCCATTAAAGTAGTGATCTAGAAGGCAGAAGAACAACACATTCCATGATTACAATGTAAGAAGATCATGTAGTCTGAATTTCTAGTCATAATTTCTAGACCACATTTTTATCTGGTTAAAACATGGTAGGAACAATCTTGGTAGTTACTTCCAACTTTAAAAAACTGTCACTTGAAAATTTACATCTTTAATTGAAATTTTAAATAAAAAGGGGAAATGAATGTTAGATTTAAAAGATGCTTAATTTCTGTAACATTATAAAACTTTTCACAGGATAAATTTAGAATTGTAAAATAAACTTAAAATTTACAATATCCTTAAAGACAAATAGTTTTAAAATGAATTAAAAGAAAAAATGAGGTATGCCTGGGTGGCTCAGTTGATTAAGCGACTGCCTTCGGCTCAGGTCATGATCCCAAAGACCTGGGATGGAGCCCCACATCGGGCTCCCTGCTCGGCGGGAAGCCTGCTTCTCCCTCTCTCACTCCCCCTGCTTGTGTTCCCTCTCTGGCTGTATTTCTCTCTGTCAAATAAATAAAATCTTAAAAAAAAAAAAAGAAAGAAAGAAAAAATGAATTGTATATTCAAATGCCTTAGACTGATACCAAGTTTTTATGGAATCTGATTTAAGGAAGAAGTAATGTTTGGATTTTGAATATATATTTATCAAAGTACAATATAAGGAAAGAGAACAATAACTATGCCTTAATTCAATGGCTCTAAAATATGGGATTTTAAAAAATATGTATTTGAGGATTCTTTATTATAGACTGCCAAGATTACCTATAAAGTTTGTAATAACTATCATTGGACAGATAAAAACAGCTTTTTTCTTTACATTTTCCATAGTTAATATTAAATATTATTATGTACTATACATATACTATTGCATTTAATCTTCTAAATCCTATCATTACATATATATAGTTGAGTAATGTCACACAACTTGTAAGTCTATGAATTACTTAAGAAGCAACTAAAAAATACAGTGACTCAAGCATGATAAAAATGTCTTTATCTGTCCCAGAACAGTTCAAAGGTAATGGATTACCAGAGGTAGAACCAATGTGCTGTTATCATATATGGTTTCTATTTCTGCAACCAAAATAGCAATTTCTCTTCCTTGGCATTGGGAAGAAGAAAAGGCTGGGTGGTGTTCACCTTCTATTTTCAGGCGGTGCACTGGAAGAGGCTTACATCATTGCTTGTTGCATCTCACTGGGCACAATTTAGTCTTGGCATGGAACAAATCAGCTGGAAAGGATAATAACAAATAAGTAGTATGTATCTGGCTAAAACTTGGTTGTATTAAATTTAATAAAAGGAGCTTGGATATTGGTGAGCATCTACCTAACTTGCTAACATAGAAGCTGAGAAAAAAATTCAGATCAGTGTAATTGAAAATGTTATTTAAATTATGTACTATACTAATTTCACTTACTTCTTTTCCCTCCTATTATAGCTGATTCAGGTGGTCCTTATATCATTTGACATATAATACTTAATATTAGTTTTCTTCTGACTATTTTTTCCTAATGTTCAAGTTTTGAGTATAAGTTTAGCTTTTTATACATATTTCATATTTTCTGAACCTGGGGAAGATAGGTGCTTATGTAAACAGTGTTGAGAGAATGAATACTCCTTTTGCTGCGGTAATCGCATTGTTCGGTTTTTATTGTTATTGTTCACTGGCAATTAGAGCAGGTGAGAAAAATAGCCATTTGTGCTTACAACACTTATGTATACTTCACATTGCATGTTCTATCATCTAAAAATGTTTTGGGGAATTTTAATACAATGCATTTGTTAGTGATTTTTAAAAATAATTGTTTAGAGAATTAGTTATTATGCAAATTACATTATTATTGATTTCACTTCCTGCCTAATATTTTATTACAAATTAGTTTGCTATTTCAGAAACTAGTGAGATGATTTTTGTGGAGTAATACATCTATCTGATGGGAAAATTTTTTCTTTTGTTTCCTGTTTGTTTTTGTAGTTTCCAATGAATAAAACATTTTTCTAGATGGTTTATTTTCTGGATGAACTATTTTTTGATGCTCTGTAGCCATGGTTCTTAACACTGGCTACATATCAGTTCCACTTGGAAACTTTTTGTTACTTGTTTATTTAAAAAGACTTCTGTTTTTCACCCCTGAGGATTGAGATTTCATATTTTGAGGATAAAACATGAGCAACACGATTTTTAAGCAGCCTCAAAGTTGATATTTATTTAGAACCAGGCTTAAAAACAACTTATTAAATATAAGGCAGGATGGGATAGTGGTTACTAACTTAGGTTTTAAAATCATAAATGGGAAAAATATTTCAACTCATTAATTATGGATATAGAGGCAGTCATTTAACCTGAAAGAATGTACAGGAGTCCTTATTTCGACATTAGATATGTAAAAAGGAAACAATAAATGCTATCTGCATTATTATTACTTATTAGAAATATTTCAAGAGTTTTTCAAGATACACTATTCTTTTTCTAATCTATCCCATTTGTTACCATCTTCATCACTTTAAAAAATTGTAAAGAATATTTATTCTATCTCAGTTTTTTGTTATTAAAATAATATCCAGGGATGCCTGGGGGGTTCAGTCGGTTAAGTGCCTGACTTTGACTTACTTCATGAACCCAGGGTCCTGAGATGGAGTCCCATATCGGGTTCTTTGCTCAGCAGGGAGCTTGCTTCTCCTGCTGCCTGTTGCTCCCCCTGCTTGTGCTCTCTCTCTGTCTCTCTCTCTGACAAATACATACATTAAAAAAAAATAAAATAATATCCAACTGTGGAGAAAATTATGAATTTGTAGAATATCGAATTCAGTCATTTATTCAAAATTATTTATTTTACGTATTAGGCAGTCCATCCAGGCATTGGGCTTACATCCAAGATTAAAACAGGAAATTAATATTGGCCTTGATGTCACTTAAATGTAACAGGATGGCAAATGAAAACAATCCAAGTAAATAAATCTTGATGATAAGAGCTACATAGAAAAGGGAGACAGGATATAAATAACAACCAATTATAATTTGCATAGTCCCAGGAGATTTCACTACTAAGATGGCAGGTTTTGAACAAAAACTGAAAATGTCACCTGAGAGAGACTATATAGATATGAAATATATAGATATCTAGTGAGACATACAGATATCTGGGGAATAGTATTTGAAGTGAGAAAAACAGCTTTCACAAAGGTCCTTAGGCAATAAAATGGCTGGTATTACAGAAAAAGCAAAAAGCAAATGTAAAGCCTAACACATGAGGGAGAAAGTGAGAGGAGGTAAAGTAAAAATAAAACTAGGAAAAGCTTTTATAGATGATTATAACAACTTAAATTTTATTCTCTGAAAAAATTTAAGTAGAGGATATACACAGTAGGATCAAATAGACTTCTCTTTTGTGGATACACTGAAAAATGGCAAGGATGGAAATAGGGAGAACTCTCCGCCGGTGACTACTACAACAATGCAGGTGAGAACTAATTGCAGCTTTGACCAAGGTGATAGTAAAGGAAGTGAAGGGAATTTATCCATTTATAAAACATTTTAAAGGTAGATCACATGTTTTGTTAATGAATTAGGTGCTCAAATGTACAGTGCGAGAGAGGGAAGTTGAGTATCTGGAGAATTAAAGTTCTATTCTTAAGATAGGAAATTGTTGATTTCCAGTTGAAAGTATTTAGCATAATTTGGGGCGCCTGGGTGGCTCAGTTGGTTAAGCGACTGCCTTTGGCTCAGGTCAGGATCCCGGAGACCCGGAATCAAGTCCCATATCAGGCTCCCTGCTGCTTCTCCCTCTCTCACTCCCCCTGCTTGTGTTCCCCCTCCCGCTGTGTTTCTCTCTGTCAAATAAATAAAAATCTTAAAAAAAAAAAGAAAAAGAAAGAAAGAAAGAAAGAAAGAAAGAAAGAAAGAAAGAAAGAAAGAAAGAATTTAGCATAATTAAATTTGTGTTGCTATAACATTGGAAAACATTCAGTCTTTTCATTCAAACTAATGGATGAAATGCCTAACTTCTTTAATGAACCTTTCTTCTATGCAAACTAAAATTTATTTTCTGGGTCAGAAAAAATTCAGCCAATGGAAGGATAAGAAAAAAAACCCAACATATTTTTCTCTCGTTTTGGGAGAAAAGCCTGTCTGAGATAATGTTTGTAAAATGGAGGGTTTGGATGTGAGAATGGAAAGACATTCAAAGTTTTCCTTTCTTCCTGGTGTTCCTCGGATTTGGGGCCAGGATTTTAGATACAAAAGATATGGGTAAGGGTAATATTGACAGCAAAGGTCAGGGAAACAGAAGGGTGAAGAAAATTCCACAAAGGGAGCTGACCTGTGCAATAGGTATCAGTATTATAACTGCACTAATCACTTTCTCTTGCCAGGTTGTAATTCTACTATCCCTAAATTTCAGCAAAACTTTGAAAATGTACAATTTCACATAAGATGTACCTTGGAAATTTAACAAATGCCCGTAAATTCTGTGAAAGGCTTCAGGGAGAGATAAAGCCATTTATAAGTCACCAGCCCTGTGATCTTTATGAAATACACTGGGGAGTCTCAGCTGTCAAGTGCTCATTCACTGAATAAGGTGACAAGCAGCATGCCACAGCTTTGTGATGCCCCAGCATAGCTTACAGGCTCCCATATCTACATGGGCAAGTTAACTGGGGGAAAACCTGAGTTCTCAAGATCTAATAAGATGAACTTCAGACTAACATTACTTAACTAATTTTAGGAAGGAAAATTAAAGTCTGGAATTATCAAAGACGTAAAGAAAAGATTATGTACTTAATTTCTATCATGTAAGGATATAATTACATTTCTAGTATTTGTCTGTTAGAACTACCCCTTAAATGATGTAGGTTGTTCATCTACTTACCTAGTTTTTGTGCAGCCCATATAGATAAAATTAAGATGAAAACACGAGGTAAAAGAGAAGAGGAATTCTGGGCTCCTTCAGAGCTCCCTGCTCTTTCTGTAGAGAGTTTTATACCTGACAAATACTGTGGATCTCTGATCCTAGAAATAGGTAGTTTAGGAGGGTCAAACTTTCTTCCCTATAAACTTACCATTTTCCTCTGATTATGAGGGTGTGTAGGACATCGGACATTATTCTCAATATGACTCCACTGGCTGTGTACAAGGAGGCCATTAGCCCAGATTCTAGTATTACATTGTATACCAAGTACTTTGTCAGAGTAATGAGGTTTAATTTTCTACATTGATATTTCAGTGGGAATTTGTGAGTCTATCATCAGATAATATTTTACACAATAACTGTATAGATTCCTTGTGAGGAAAAGTGTACTTAGATTAAAATTTTACAATCCCCCAATTTTACTCAAAGTAATGTTAATTCTACATGCAACTAATATGATATTATTCTCATGGAAAAATTGTTTCTAGTTGACTTTTTAAGATTTTTTATCATATAAGATATAAATTGTCATGAAATAAAATAAAAGATCTATGTCACATAATCTCATATTTCAGCCTATTTTATACTTAGTTTCACAAAAAACACATAAATTAAGAAAAAAGAACATAAATTTTGTACAACAATGAGAAAATATAAAAAAGAGGTCAATGTAATTTTGATACATAATGGAAGTTTTTATTTTAGGGTTTCACTTTTATCCCCATTTATTGATTGATGCATATATTTATATATTATCTAAGTATAATATTTCATTTTGAGTAGGAATCCTGTCTTCATATATTTTTACACATCATAGAATCTAATGAAAATTTGGGTTTCATCACCTTCAGATATATTTTCGAAAATAATGTACAAATATAAAAAAATATGCTGTGCGTGTCATGTATCTAGATAAATACAAAGAGCTGCTTATTTAATATTTACATTAAATCTTGGATTCCAGATTAACTCTAAGTATTGCTAAATGGAGCTTAAATGAAAGTGTTATGTATAGAGGCATATTGAGCAATCCAAGATCTGAGGAACTGACACGATCAGACTTCCTTAGTCTGCTGGCATCATCATTATCATCATAATCATTATCATTGATATTAATGTCTGAAGAAGTTTCAGAGTACCTAAAGGAGGTGTTAAATCCCACAGTGATTCTAAGACAGACAGGTGGAAAAATAGGATACATATGTCTTTTGGAAATTTCTAGTAGTAATTTTATCCTTTTTTCCCCCCATGCAATGATATCCCTTTGTCCCGGCTACCATCTCTTAGGTGTCCATTTGCTGACACCTCCTACCATTTCCATTTTCACCCTTGCAATTTACAAATTTCTCTTTCAGAGATAGATTCTTTAAAGATTTAGAACTGTGAAGTTTTCTTTTGAAATATTCTTGCTAATGGATATTGTCCAAGCAATTTGTGTAACACTACAAGCTCACTTGTGTAAGAGTACATTTGCTTTTATGTCTCAAGTCATTGTAGAACATACTCAGAATCAATACAAAGTGTGGAGAAATAGTACCTTAGCGAAAATAGCCCTGTTTAGCAATGTTTGTATATATGTTTATTGACAGAAGGATCTGTAAAAATACAGCTATTATGTTGTGCTTTTTTCTTTTCTTAAGGTTTATTGATTTGACAAAGAGCATGGAGGGAGGGGCAGAGAGAGAAAATCTTTTTCATTTATTTTATTTGACAGAGAGAGAGATCACAAGTAGGCAGAGAGAGGAGGAAGCAGGCTCCCCACTGAGCAGAGAGCCTGATGCAGGCCTGGATCTCAGAACCCTGAGATCATGACCTGAGCTGAAGGCAGAGGCTTTAAACCCACTGAGCCAACCAGGCGTCTGAGAGAGAAAATATTTTTTTTTTTTTTTTTTTTTAAGATTGTATTTATTTGACAGAGAGAAACACAGCCAGAGAGTGTACACAAGCAGGGGAATGAGAGAGGGAGAAGCATGCTTCCCGCGGAGCAGGGAGCCCAATGTGGGACTTGATCCTGGGTCTCCGGGATCATGACCTGAGCCGAAGGCAGTCGCCCAACCAACTGAGCCACCCAGGCACCCCTGAGAGAGAAACTCTTAAGCAGACTCCCTGTTGAGTGCAGAGCCTGGTGGCAGAGCTTGATCCCAGGACTCTGTGATATGACCTGAACCAAAATCAAGAGTCATCCACTCAACTGACAGAGCCATTCAGGCATCCCTCTTTTGCATTTAAAAGATTAAAGGAAAGCTATGTCAAATGAATGTTCTTACCAGGCAAGGACTAGATCACACAAACATGAAGTTAAAGGAATATGCACTAAAATATATGATATTTATTACTTTAAATATGGAAATTATATTATAAATTATGGGTTTAATTGAAAAATATTCATTTTCTAAATGTTTGGTTTTATTTTGAAATTTGAATAGTGAAGTTAGTCTTTGGTGTATTATCCTTGAGACTATGACAATCACATTTAACATACTTTGCTGCTTAATTAATTAGTTCAATATTTTATATTATTTTTGGTTTAACCTCATGGACAGAACAATTCTTTATATAGTTTATGTTCATTTAACTATAAAATTTTTCTCCTATATATTTAGAAGAAATTAATATTCAAAAGACCACTCAAAAAAACTGTGTAATATAAATATATACTATATGGTGAGACCTAGCTCCAGATTATAAAAGTCATAGTATGGGTTAACTAAATATTGAAAAATATTTCCTTATCATATTATAGATGGGGCTATAAAGTTATCCAGAAATGATCAGGCATAAATTTAGAGTTTTAAGTAAAATCAGAAGGTTTATTATCATTTTTCATCACCTCAGAATTCACTCATCAATACATTTTTCAAATCTCTTGTCAAATCTAGAAATGGCAAAATTAAAACATTGAATCAATAAATAGTAAGATTTTATTGTACGTGAACGGTTGATGAACTGTGAGTTTTTGGTATGAAACACAAACTGGTATGAAACACAGGAACATGAAGTTACAGAATGGCTTATAAAGTGAAAATGAGGAGGTTGTTTAAGCTATTACTTACAGTTGTTACAATGGAGGTTTCTAGGTGGCATGTGATTGGTTAAATGAGATTATCTTACACTATTTTTAGGAAAGTGAAATTAAGTTTCTTCTTTTTTTTTAAAGATATTTGAGAAAGAAAGTGAATGGGGAGGAGAGTAGAGGGAGAGGGAGGGGGAAAGAATCTTAAGCAGACTCTGTGCTGAGGGCAGAGCCCAATACAGGGCTTGATCTCATAACCTTGATATAATAACCTGAGCTACAACAAAGAGTCAGAAGCTTAACCTACTAAGCTACTCAGGCACTCCAGAAATTAAGGTTTTTTTCATGATTATCAGAAGCAATAAGTAACCTAAGTTAACTTTTACTTATATTCTTGAAATAGGCCAGATTTAAATTTGCTTAACTGGCTAAAATGATTTTGTCTTTGTGCAGCTGGGTGGCTCAGTCAGTTAAGCATTCAACTCTAAATTTGGGTCATAACCCTCTCAGGATCATGACATCAAGCCCAAGTCAGGCTCTGTGCTGGGTTTGGAGACTGCTTAAGATTCTCTCTCTCTCTCTCCCTATGCCCTTCCCCAGCCCTGCTTTCCCTCTAACTCTCTCTCTCAAAAATACATACATACATACATACCCACATAAATGGTTTTGTCTGCTTAGGGAATTTTCAAGTCCAGTTTCCATTATATATTTAATTTAACACACTATTTGACAGAGGCTTTCTTAGCTTAATAAACTAATTAGGACATACAAAGTCCTTCACCTACGATTGGTGAATGTAGAGGGGAGTATAAATACAAAACATCTATGTGGTGGAAATGGCTGAGAAAGGATAATAAAGGGTATAAACAGAAAAACAATAAAACAGTTGAGAGAAGTAACTGTAGAGTTTTTGAATGCTATCTAAGTCCTTGATCCACTCATCCTTAATGTGTCCTTGAATTCCACAAAGTCACACTGTATATTAACCTTCCCACTACAAGATGAGTACATTCTGGAGATTTCATTCCAATACTATGCTTACAATCAATAGTACCATATTATGTACTTAAAATTTGCTAAGAGAGTAGATCTTAAGTGTTCTCAGTACTTGCATACAGATATAGATAACTATGTAAGGTGATGTATTTCTAATTAACTCAATTTCTATAATCATTTCACAATGTACTTCTAATTTTACATTTATATTTGGCATTAAAAGTAAGATAAGGGGTGCCTGGGTGGCTCAGTGGTTAAGCCCCTGCCTTCAGCTCAGGTCATGATCTCGGAGTTCCGGGATTGAGCCCCACATCAGGCTGCCTGCATGGCGGGAAGCCTGCTTCTCCCTCTCTCACTCCCCCTGCTTGTGTTCCCTCTCTGGCTATGTTTCGCTCTGTCAAATAAATAAAATCTTAAAAAGAAAAAAAAAATTAAAAAAGAAGTAAGATAAAATAAGATATCCCTATTTTATATGTAGTTACTTGAAGTTGACTTCTGTACATTGCAACCTAACAATTCAAAAAAGACTATCAGAATATAAAGTAACAAACAGAGAAGAATCATGAATTTCTATTCAGTGATGAGTTAAAGGCCAGTTAATAATGAAGCAATCTAAGTGGCTTGCAAATGATGAACAGCTTGTGATGCTAAAACAGTTATAAAAGCAGGAAAAGAGAGGGGGGGAAATAAATAGTCAATGACCAGGTAATGGGTCAACTCACAGAGTATCAACTCACTGTCTTAACACTTACTTCTTCATTCCCAGATGATCCCAAGGCAAAATAATTATAATAATATTTATTATTTTCAGGAAAATAATAATAATAATAATAATAATAATAATAATTCAGGAAAATAATCCCTGAATAAGCTTGACCTAAATACTAATTAATCTTCATGAAGGAATGAATGAATGAATGCAACTGATTCAATACAATCATTTGCATTCAATGCAAAATGACTCAATCAAAATTTATAGAGTGCTACCAAAATATTGCATCCAAACTTCATGTTAGAAATGAAATGAAATGAAAAAAAAATAGAGAGATTAGTTCCCGTTTTTGTGGGAACTGTGTATTGATTAAATTATAATCAAAAACATTAATCTGCCATTGCAATGATGGCAAATGCTGCTAAGGAGAAATGTTAGTGCTAAGATTTTCTGAGTTAAGAATGTCAGGAAAGGATTTCCTGCCATTAAAAGAAAAAAAAAAATGACTTGTTTTCTAGGTGGCATGGAATGGGAGAAGTAGTGGGCAAATGGAACTACTTGCAAGAGGAGGTATAATAGTAGGTAAACTCATGAAAAGCCAACATAACTAAGAGAGGTAGGGAAATGAGAATCATGGCCAAGCTATGGCTAGGAATATTAGTAGGAGTCAAAACCAAACAGCAGCTTGTAATCTTCATAACCAGAAAGTATTGAAACTTTTACAGATACTGCTATGGATAATTTGGTGAAAACCTCAAAATAGTCCAGTGGAGAGACAGTGGTAGTGCAGACAAGATGTTTAATAGTAGAAATGGAGAAATTTGTACAGAAGAGAGATATATGACAGATACAATTAATAGAAAACAATAGAGCAAATCTTCCCTACAGACTCATTCCAAATAATAAATGTAGGTAGTTCCACCCTCTATGAGGCAAAAATTAAACCTTTCCTCCACACTATGAAAAAGAGCCAGACATAGTGATGTATTTCCAAAGAATAGAGTATGGTAATAGAGTATGGAAAATGGCAATTTTACAGTAGAGAAATTGGGCAGACACATCTTAACCAAATGATCAAAGTAAGCATCATTAGTGGTAAATCATATGGACATCATCCTTTGATATGATTAGAGGAGGAAACTGCCCATTTCTAGTATTTTTTCCCCTAAAAGCACGCAGCTGCAGTTTAATCATGAGAATACACCAAACAAACCAAATTAAGGAACATTTTACAAAGTATCTGGCCAATACTCCTAAAAATGTCAAGGTCATGAAAAACAAGAAAATACTGATACTTCAAAAGTGTCAAGGTCATGAAAAATAACAGAATGTCATTTGATTTCTTTGATTAAACAAGGAAAAATTCTTAATCCAGTTTGCAATGTGTTGAGAGCTACATATGAATTAAGTAATTGATTACCATAAACAACAACAATCCCTTAGCTAAGAATGCGAGAATAGAAGTAGAGTGCTCAGCTTAATGTTTGCTATCTTGTAAATGAGGGGATTTTCCCCTAAGATTGGGTGGAATATCTCTACAGGGATAATTAGTGGAGAGAAAAAACTTTCAAGGGGCATTATGATAATGGAAAATTTTAGTTGCAGTTTCTAGGACCTGTTTGAAATTTCTGGCTTCAGAAGTATAGTGGGACACATTTGCCATGCTTTTTTTAAACGATGTTTTGCTCCTGTGATGTGAGCACAAAAGGAATAGACACCTGTGCTCATTCATGCCTACCGTGGTGTGCAGCCAAGTGAATGTAACAAATAGACTAGTCAAAAGAAATCAGAATTTTGGCAAATCTGTAATGAAAATTATATAACACAGAACCTCAGGTAGTCATGGAAAAGAGAGAAAGCTAAACAAATCAAAAAAGTTGGTTGGATTTAGCTATTAATTAGTCATTAGCTACTTAAACAAATGGTTTAGATAATATGATGTGTCTTATGAGTTTGAGGAATGGAGACAATAATTTTAGACAATGACCAATCATACTTTTTACACTATAAGACAGCAGGGAGATGTTTCTTTTACACTATAAGACAGCAGAGAGATGTTGCAAATAGGCTATAGCTATTTGAACAACTTTTATGTAACTTGATGTTCAACGAAATGTTTACTGTTTTACTGCAATTATCACTAAGCTGAAAAGAGGAAGAAAAACTCATATTCTAAAGATCATGAATAGATGTATCCTAATAGGATGTAGTAACGGCTGAATGACCCTGCAACCACTACTGTTACTTTGCTCTGCCACTACCCTTAACACATACAGAAGATAACTCTTGGATAATTGAGTGGATAAACTTGTAATTTTCAGGAAGAAAGTGTTCATGATGAAAGGTTCTTTTTCTACTTAAAAGGAAGGTTAATATCCCCTCAAACTTTGTGAGGAGGCTCCAAGAGATTTAAAAACAGAGTTTGGAAGTACTTAAAATAAAGAGGAGATGATATGTAATTCCCTTGTTGAGCCCTGCTGAATCAAGTGATTTGCTAATTGGGATCATGTGCCTATTTTTGTACAAGATAATAAAGCAAAGGAAGACATCAAAGAGGAGGAAGAGAATTCATTTAAAAAGGGCTATTTTACTTGGTAAAAATATGTTATTTTCCTGAAAGTCCAAGTTACTTGGAAGTTACCAAGGAAGCAGGCTAGCCTTGAATACAGAAGATGACATCTTCCATAAGGAAACTACAAGAATTAGAGAATTGCCACAGAGGAGGTTATACCAGAGGACATCTTTATGCAGTGAAAGCCCTATTGCTGGTGAAAGAACAGGAATTTGAACATGGACAGTCAGGCAAGACCTGCACTAACACCACCTCTAGGTAGGGGATTTATTCCCCCTCTCTCCTTTCCTTTCTCCTTTCTTTTGACCACTATGAATCGAAAACCCAAAAGAGAAGATATGATTAAATAAAGGTAGACTGAATAAACAGATATATTATCGCTCTATATCTAGTCATTAATACCAGAAGTATTTGCCCCTGGGATGATAAGAAAAATATACTTTTGAAGGTTAAATAAGATTAAACTTGATGATTCTATTTTATACATGTATGTAGATAGTAATAAATGAGATCTGCCAAGTATGCTGTAATGGGCCTTAAAAAGCAGAGTTGAAGACAGCAACAAAAATATTATTTCACACTGATATCTTACTGAATTTAGACTGTCCAATAAATCAGTTTCATTTTAAGGCTTTAAAAAGAGGTATAAAGAGTTGAAATTTTAAAAGGCAACAGAAATTTATAATATGGTACCAGAAGAAGTAGGAAAAATGACATAAAAAAGAATAAGAATATGATTTGGATAGAAGGATCATTTTTAATGGAAATAATTAAAAAATAAAAGATTATGAAATTATGAGAAAAATAGGAAAGTATCTGGGATAGAACTTCTCTGCAGCTAATAAAACCATCATGTTCCTAAGGTATGGAACTAATAATTACATTAATTATAAACCACTGATTATAGCATATTTTACTGTGGGAAATTATTGGAAAATTCTAATAGGCAAAGCCATTATCTCCTTTGGGGCCAGAGGTATGTTCAGAAGTGGATTTATTGCTTTATTATGTTTCTACAACAGTACAGAGAAAATCTCTATACTAGACATACACTTGTTATTCTGAATTGGGTGACAATGGGCCCTGTCAGCCCATGGGACATCTGTAGACTGTCATGCCCTATTTGCACTGATATTATTAGTAAACTAGGAAGTACCTTTATAAATTCTTTCAGAATTGGACTTTTTCTTACAGATGGAATTAACAACATCCCTGCAATTAATGTGATAAATTTTAAGTTTCCAGAGTCAACTCTCCATTATTTAGTTGGCATAAACCATAGTTCTATAGTTCATAGTCAATAGATGCCCAAAGTATCTATACAAGCATCGGAGTAAATTACTACTTTTGGCATTTGACTTTAGAGACATTTGACTTTAATGTCTCTTGAAAATACAAGAGATGTATTACTCTTCCCAAAGATGCTTGTCTATAAAATTAATCTCTAGTATACTACTTCATGAAAACTGATTATCTCTGTCTGCCTTTCTGTGTCAAGAGATAATAATCTGGTGTGTCTGTCACCAGTGGAGTGCTAAAGCCTCAAAACAGTTTTCAAACATGTTTCCCTTTATCTGGGTAGACTGCTGAACAATCAACATTAGATGACTTAGATCATTCGTCTTTTATTTTTTAAGAGTAATCTGTGCTAACATTCATGACTGGCACTCTTATAATTGTTAACCATGTTTTCATTTTTTCTTCCTACAACCAGAATCACATCACTGTATTACAGAAACTGGGTGTATCACTTAATTTGTAGATGGTGTCAAATATCATTAATGCTTCACATGTAAGATTTCTACAGCTGAGCTCCTTGAAATTCCTGGGAGGCAATCCATCTGGCATTCCATATTTTTAGCCACACAGTGTTGTAGAATCAGATCTTTTTTCCTTTCATAGTTCAGTGTATATAGCAGACCTAAGCCTTTTGTGGGGGATACAAGTTTTCTGAGTATATTTGATAAAGCTTTATGTATGATGCATTTAGAATTAACACAGTGTTACATGTTATCTTGTGTATTGAAATCATAATTGTATATATTTTAAATATCATTTGAAAATTACCATTTTGTATTAAATCTGGGGCTATTCTTCCCCAGTTTTCTTATCTCTTCTACATTTCTTAGCAAAGAGGTAAATCTAAGGCAACATGCTGACGATATGCTAGACTGTAAGGGACACAGAACATGAGAAATTCTGTTTGAGTTTAATTTGTCAAGTTTTCTCATATGATTACCATAACATATTGTTTGTATACAATGAAAAAATAGGACATCTCCCAAAGCTAAAATAAGCTTGGAAAGAAAAAAGAAATCAATCTTGTATTAGTCAAATGTCTAATCTCATCTGTAAATATCATAGAAGAATCTTAGATTTGATAATCTGTGTGAAGATAGTGAAGGTCCTAGTAAAACATTCTAACCAATCCAGTTCATATTATTTTATAGAAAGGGACTAAAATACTAATGATAAATAAAGAGATAAAATTCTGAGGCCAACGATAATGCTAATTTGGGCAATTCCTAAATCTTACGATGTACAATCATAAGGAAACCATTTCTAATATTCAGATATTATTTCATTATTAGTATAAAACAAATGAGCCACTACTACAGAAATTTTGACTCCAGTGCTGGAAACTCTGTGCAACTGAATATTAACAAAGATACTATAAGTATAAAGAAAGAATACTAAAGAATACAAATAGTTAAGGATGATATAGGATGAATGAGTGGTATAATTACATAAAAGTAGAAACATACCAACTGAAGTTGAAATATAGCTGTCTTAAATGATCAAAACATTTTTAAAATTTTATTTATTTATTTATTTTTTGAGATAAAGAGAATGAGCAGAGGGACAGGCAGAGAGAGAAAGATAGAAACTCAGCAGGCTCCACACTCAGTACAGAGCCCAACATGAGGTTCCCTCTGATGACCCTGATTTCATGACCTAAGCTGAAATCAAGGCTCAGACACTCAACCAACTGAGCCACCCAGGTGCCCCTAAAATAACATAAAATATGGTCTTACTAGGTTTTTTTAAATCACATACATTAGTATTATTTTTGCTTATCCAGACAGGAACATAATTTCTTTTTCAATGTCTAACTGTGAAAAAAAAATTTAGAAAGTATCTGTCAGGGCTCAGCAAGAAACAGATCGTGCACCAAATGTGGATTTTCATGGAAGTTTAATAAAATGACTGATTATAAAAAGTGGTCAGCATTTAGGGATCCAAAATATTTAAGCACAGCTACGAACTTCCTAAATGTGAAGTGGGGGGAAGAGTAGCATAGAAAGAGTAGTTGTATTGAGAATGTCCCCTGAAACCTATGACACTGGTAAAGGTTACAATTACCAACAGGTGCCCTGCTGGGAAGTTGGCTAATTAACATCCTGAACAACTTCTACTCCATCTTGAAATCTCTTGCAAGGTTCTCCCACTGAGGAAAGTCTGGAAGTCCAAGGCTAAGGAAGCCTATTGACATAGTCTGTGTAGATTAGTCTATCAGAATGCAGGCCAGGGTGGAGAATGGATATGGTGAGATGCATCAAAGACTATCAAACAATGATAAAGAAATATTAACCTCTTTACAATTTGGATGAAAGACAAAATCAAGTCATCTTTCAGGCAAGAATAAGATGCAGCTGAAAATAAAGTTTATGCCTATAAATATTATACAAAGATCAGAATATTGAACGTATATCTAAATTGCATAATAAAATTGTCTTGGAAAACAGGGTAAATGTTCTGGTCATCCTGTAAGATGGGAAGGATCCTTTAACTCTCACCAATATTTGGTTCAAATGCTGAGACTGATGACATCACACACACACACACACACACACACACACACACACACACACCCCAAGAGAGTAGGAAGAAATGTATCACTCACATAGTAAGTCTTTCTGGGAAAGCAAGCAGGATTTCAAGCACGTCCAAAGATGGCTTTTTGGGAGAGCAAGTGTTTTCGGGTATTATGGTAATTAGAACATGGGCCTGGGATGGAGTTTCCATGCACCTGGCCAGGGTTTGCATTGATTCGAACATCCTGCTATCAGGGAGAGAGGAATCAGGTGTTTTTATCATCTTGCCCAGGTTTTAGACAGAGGGAAAGAGAGTGGTGGGCATTTCAACTATCTTCAGTCAAACAACAAAAACAGAGTCATATTCAACTGTAGTAAAAGATATAAAAAATAAAATTCGGCTGGTGGCGCCTGGGTGGCTCAGTTGGTTAAGCCACTGCCTTCGGCTCAGGTCATGATCCTGGAAACCTGGGATCAAGCCCCACATCGGGCTCCCTGCTCCGCGGGAAGCCTGCTTCTCCCTCTCTCACTCCCCCTGCTTGTGTTCCCTCTCTAGCTGTGTTTCTCTCCGTCAAATAAATAAAATCTTAAAATAAATAAATAAACAAACAAACAAACAAATAAATAAATAAATAAAATTCGGCGCCTGAGTGGCTCAGTGGGTTAAGCCTCTGCCTTAGGCTCAGGTCATGATCTCAGGGTCCTGGGATGGAGGCCGCATCAAGCTCTCTGCTGAGCGGGAGCCTGCTTCTTCCTCTCTCTCTGCCTGCCTCTGCCTACTTGTGATCTCTCTCTCTCTCTCTCTCTCTCTCTCTGCCAAATAAATTAATAAAATCTTAAAACAAAATAAATAAAGTAAAATTCACAGGAAAACCATAAATAATTAAAATATAGAACAATCACCTTCTCAGTAAAAAAAACATACAAATATATTTTAGAACACACACGAGGTCTATTCCTTCTCCCTGATCTATCTTTTAGTGCTCATCAGCTAACTTATTATTAGTTTTGTTTGCTTACCTTACCTAAATCTGTTACACTCAAAAGTAAGTTCCTTTAGGCAATGTTCTGCATTGTTCACTAGTATTTGTATGACTTGAATCTATGCAGTGTAGGGCACAGTAGGAACTGTCAGTAGCTAATCAATGAAAAAGTGGCTATTTAGTTATCTCTCAAAGTATTACATCATCTCTGGATTTATGTACTAACAGCTTTTTTTTTTTTTTTTTAAGATTTTATTTATTTGACAGAGAGAAACACAGCCAGAGAGGGAGCACAAGCAGGGGGAGTGAGAGAGGGAGAAGCAGGCTTCCCGCTGAGCAGGGAGCCTGATATGGGACTCAATCCTGGGTCTCTGGGATCATGACCTGAGCCAAAGGCAGTCACTTAACCAACTGAGCCACCCAGGCGTCCCTATGTACTAACAGCTTTAAAGGCATTTCTCTCCAGATTGTTAGCAACAATATTAAGGGAGACATTAATTCTACATGTTTTGGTGTTGAATTTTATTAAAATATTTACTCATGGGGTATCATTATAATTTAAAAAGTCTTATAAAATCTGCTTTTTATGTCTGCTTAATTAGAGGAGTTGATAAATTAAATGATCAATATTTATACACAAATAAATTGTAAAATTTGCTAGTTGTTTTGCAGTAAATTTATAAATAAGCAGTGCACAAAGAAGTGAATAATTCTGTAGACAGGTTTATATAGCTATCTGGACATATTTTTGTTCCTGAGTCCATTTAAATGTTGACAGGTTGTCAACTAGGAGTCATAGTTTACTGAGAAAAAGATGAGAAATATTTTCTACATAAACATAAAAATGTGCAGTAGTCAAGCACTAACTGCCTTAGTAGATAACAAAATATTTCTTTTAAAAATTTTTTTATTGTGTTATGTTAGTCACCAGATAACAAAAGATTTCTGAATTAAGTAATATAAAGATACACTAAGGTAACAAAAAATTAGTATGTCATAACAATTTCATCTCTGAAAAAAATTCTAAACATCAGATATATTTAAAATCAAATACATTTCAGTGGGTTAATGAGAATCATTTCAACTAAACTGGTACTTTTACCCCAAAATAAAAGAACATTAAATAATATATCTCTGGAGACATATTACTGCTTAAACATTGTTATTTTAAAAAGTTTGAAGAGCTTTCCAATAGCATGGTTTAATTAGCAAGTTCTTTATTTTCAATTATGTAAAATATGTATATATAATATTAGGTTACATTTTAAAAATAGTGCCAATACTATGAAATGCAATACAGTGTATAGTTGTATTATGATATAATTAGGAAAATATACTTTAAGTTAAAAGATGTATATTTTTAGCCCTATGCTAACTTGTATGGGAGACTC
Source organism: Spilogale gracilis (assembly GCA_004023965.1). Classification (NCBI taxonomy): domain Eukaryota; kingdom Metazoa; phylum Chordata; class Mammalia; order Carnivora; family Mephitidae; genus Spilogale; species Spilogale gracilis. The sequence goes on from PITA01002324.1 coordinate 30,929, forward strand.
AATATGTAGACTTTCTTTCAACATCATCAAATATTACTAGGAAATCTAACACATTTTAAATCATATAGATTGTGATAATACAGCAGCTTCTTTTTCCTAATTTTTTTAGTGTCAGCTAAAAATCTAATAAATTTTAGTGTGTGATTCTGTGTTTCTATTTGATATTATTTGAAGTTAAGTAACTTCTAATTTATGTAAATTCTAGAAATGCTTCTCATATTCCATAGGGCTTAACTGATAAAGAAGATAATGTATAACGGTCAAAAGTAGTTTGAAACTCAGTGGTTTACTTTCACTATGTTACTTGATAGGTGTCTGTTACATATTAGTATACTTAACTTTAGTGAAATACTTTTGTGCTTGTGCTTCTTTATAGATGATGCACTTACAGTATAATTCATTTTAAGTATAAATGTATCATATCAATTGCATCTTAAGAAAAAAATTTTATCTAATGTTGGCTGATCTGGGTCCCATTCATTTCAATGGCTGACTTTTGATCAATAGAAAGCATAAATATGATTCCTTAGCCAATATTAGCATCCTGTAACCTCTCTCCTCAAGTGGATATCTTGACAAACTGCATACAAGTCCAGATTTAAATTCTAACATTTGATTTTTAAATGAGGCTTGGATTTAATATCAAGACATGTACTTCACCTGATGCAGAATTTAGGAGACAGAGGGAAAAAAATGGCTGTGTTGACACTAATGAAGAGAACACACACACAGAAACCCACATACATGCAGGTATACACTTGATTGTCAGTCTAAGGAATTTTCAAACTATGTTTGATAAAATTTAATGCTTGGCTAATCACAGATTTAAAACCTAACTTCTATGCATGTATCAATTGAAGTGATCATATTTTCTCAGGAAAAATGAGATGTTATATCCTAAGTTAAAACTTTGTATTTGTAATCAGTTATGTCTTGAAAATCTGGTATACAATTTATCTTATAATTTTTCTGATACTTGTAAATGATGCTTGTTTTGAGGTGAATAATGAAGATGAGACATCTATAAATTAAAATAATGGTAGAACCCTATCACATTGGTTACAGGTTCAGAGATAAACATGAGACCAATATAAATTTAGTGTTCTTTTTTGATTCTGAAGTTTAGAAATTTATTTAAAAATAAAATTTTAATATTCTAAGTAATTATAAGAATGCATATTTTCTTTATTTTAAAATATTACTTACTGAAGTATAGTTGACAGAAAATGCTACAACAGTTTCAGTTGTACAACATAGTAATTTCCACAATTCTATACCTTATGCAATGGTTACCAAGATAAGTGTAGTTGTAACATTATTACAACATTATTGGCTATATTCCCTATTCGATATATTCCATATAATTTTCATCCTCATGACATTTATTCATAACTGGAAGATTGTGCTTAGTCACCTTTATTTAATAAGCCCTTCCCTGCCCCTTTCGCCTCTGGCAACCACCACTTGATTTTCTGTATTTATCAATCTGTTTCTGTTTTGTGTGTTTGTGTGTGTCTGTTTTATATTTTAGATTTCATGGAAGGATGTATATTTTCTACTAATTTCTTTCTGATATTTTTTGTTTCAGTGAAGTGAATGCATAGTGACAATTCTAATTTTTTTTTTTTTTTTACTTTGTAAACATTATTTATGAGAGAGAGAGACAGAATGCCAGCTTAGTGGGGAAAAGGGCAGAGGGAGAAGAATCCTCAAGTGGACTCCACCCTGAGCCCAGAGCCTGACATCGAGCTCAGTCCCACGACCCATTAGATCAGGAGCTGATCCAAAATCAAGAGTTGACACAATTGACTAAGACATCCAGGTGCCCCTATTGTGACAATTTATGTATTTTTTCCCTGTATGTTTACAGACTTGCACAGTTCTCAGACTTGGGAATAAAAAAAAAGAAAACAGGATTAGACTTAAATGTTTGATGGTTTCTTTTTTTTTTCCTTAAAGTGACTATTTGTTTGTATTTAACTATTTATTTGATTGGCATACTTTGCTACGTACAAGTAGATTCAAAAATAACACTGCTAGAGTAGAGTTTCTTTGTGTTAATATTGATTCTTTATAATTAAATTTTCATTTTTCTGGTTAATGACTTCTGTTTGGGGTTCTAAAAATGTTATGATGAATGTTATTAAGATAAGAACAGTGATGGACACTGTCTGTTATTTTTTAAAATGATGAATTCTATCAAGTCCCCATAGCCAACAAATTTCCATCACAGTTGCACTCTGGGACTAGTGGAAAGGGGATTGTGTAGGGTTAAATAGTTTCCCCCCAAAAGATACATTGAAGTTCTAATCACTAGTACCATGGATGTGTCCTTATTTGTAAATATGGTCTTTAGGTTGTAATTAAGATGTAAGCTAAGATGAAGTTATATTGGAGCCGCATGGGCCTTAATCCAAGAATATTAACATCTTTCTTGGAGCAAAAGAGACACAGAAACAGAAAGATGGGAGAACATCATGTGCAGACACAAACACATAGAGAAAAGAGGGCCATGCGAGTACTGAGATAGCAATTACAATTATGTGGTTGCAAACCAAAGAATGCCAAAGACTGCTGACAACCAATGGAAGTTTGGGGAGAGAGCATGGCCCTGTCAACATCTTGATGTGAGGTTCTAGCCTCCAGAGCTGTGAGAGGATAAATGTTGATTGTATTAAGCTCCCCAATTTATGGCAGTTTATTAAAGCAGCCCTGGGAAACTAGTACAAGGCCCTAGTATCACCTAAATCAAAGTTAGTCGCTAAGGCCATATATCCCGTAACCTCAACATGGACTAAATGAACTCTTCCCCCTGTGTGCTGTTGTGGATACAGTAAACGGTACAATAAAAATGGAGAGCAGTGTACCTGTCTTCTGAAGATGCTATTTGAAAAAAGTACGGTCTTGGACTTTTCTCCTTGAATTTTCCTTTTTCCTACCGTGACCAGGGATCGAGTCCCACATCGGGCTCCCTGCTTGGTGGGAAGCCTGCTTCTCCTTCTCTCACTCCCCCTGCTTGTGTTCCCTCTCTCGCTGTTTCTCGCTGTCAAATAAATAAAATCTTTAAAAAAAAAAAAAGAGGAAATACATGGTTGGATTATTACACCTGTTTTCCTAGGGAGATGTCTTATATGCATATGTGTTTCTAATTCTGTAGCAGGTAATTTGATGGCCTAATCATGCAATAAACCATTACTGATGGTATATAAATCTGAGTAAAGATATATGCTTAGTCAGACCCAGGATAGTATGCTTTATGGCTAGGATCCACAACTGAGTTCTAGTCCAGTACTTAGAGCATTCATTGCTGCATGCTAGCTGTAGTTTAAGATCATTATGGCTGAGATCTCGGCGTCCATTTAAATTTGCCTATGTTTTCTTTTATCCATAAATATTGTAGATAAGTCATCCCCTACCCCCACCCTTTGCATCAACAGTTTGGGCAAGATAGTATGTTAGTCTCTGTGTGTGATCATGGGTGGCCATTTGGCTAGAGGTGACTAAGCTATATTAGAAATGAATAATTTCTTTTTTTTTTTAAAGATTTTATTTATTTAACAGAGAGAAACACAGCCAGAGAAGGAACACAAGCAGAGGGAGTGAGAGAGGGAGAAGCAGGCTTCCTGCTGAGCAGGGAGCCCGATGTGGGACTCGATCCCGGATTTCTGGGATCATGACCTGAGCCGAAGGCAGTCGCTTAACCAACTGAGCCACCCAGGCACCCCAGAAATGAATAATTTCTTAACTAAAAGTATAGTTCTGTATCATAATGAAACTTCTGAGAGCTTGTCTCATCTTCAACTTGATTGAGATAATTGCTACTGCAAATACTAATGTAAAGTTTAGGAGTCATGACTTTTTTTTTTTTTTTTTTTTTGTCCTTCATGTGAGCTGGCAATGGACCACATACTTAGACTTAAATTGGGAAAATTTCTTCAATTCCAGAGCTCTGTGTGCCTAAATATCAGTGGAGTTAACAATAGGATCCTCTCATAAAAGGTTCAGATGAGATGTGATATTGGTCATGGTTTTTTTAATTCCATGGAGTCTTAAGAAAGCATAATTTCTTATGTCAAAATTTATTTTATTGCTACCATCCCTACTTGTATGTTTTACTTATATGAAGGTTTCTATTCAGTTTTGGATGTTTTACTAATGACTTTGGATAGAGGCCAAAGTAAAATTCCAGAATGTTTTATTATAGTTTGTAACTGCAGATCAGAATTTTCCATAACAGTCTGTGAAATGTCTCTGTATGCTTCAGAATACATGGATTTCAAAATAGAGGCAAAGTCACTGATACTGTACTCATGCTAGCCCCACTGAGTAATATTCAAAGTAATATGCAGTACAAACATTTTTTCAGTGTAAACTCATGGCAAAATATTATTATCACAATTAACTATTTGCATGTATCAACAATTCACATCAATCTACTATTAATTCAACCCACAGGTGACTATTTCTGGAATGTCAAGAGAGTAAAGTATACTGCATGTTTCTCCAGGGGAAGGCAAACCTAAGAGATATAATAATGACACATTAGCAGTATCCAAGAATGCATACAAATCCAGTATCAGGAATGATTTTTTCCCCAATGCTTTTATGATATCAGGAACTTTTGAAACATCATTCACTTTTTTCATGTTTAAATCTCAGTGGTCTACCTTACCTTAAGACTCTAAGCTCAACATGGCTCCCATTGAGACTTGGTTATAAAATTTGAAGATAATATTGTGCAGCATCCTGGCCTATAAAAAAATTATGAAGTGACCACTTCCCCTGTTCTATAGCCTAGTTTCAATTTTCCAATTGGAAGCATCTTAGAATATAAGCTTTTTGGCCTTTGTATGTTCTGTTGACCTTCATAAAGGTCAAAACCATAGATGCCAAAGAATTCATCCCAACCAGTCCACATGATGAATACCCAGAATAGCCCTGTAGACTACAAAGGCTGACAAAAGAACAATATTCACAATCCACACACAAAATACAAAATCATGGCCATGTAAGTCCCTTGTATTAAGTTCAGGGATCCTTGGGCCCAACCTTGGGATCAAAGAGTCCAAGCCCAAATCTTACATTTGCCTGTAAGAGGTAAATTTGTCTTGTTCCCATAATTCTCTCTGCATTAAGTACAAGTAACTGCTTTATCAGTCCTTTGACTGAGTCTACATCTTTGTTCCACAAAAGCTTTAAAATTCATTCTAATTTTTTATCAGCTCATCTGCTTGGTTGATGATCTGATCTGTCCTCTATCTAAGCTACTTATACTTATCTCTTTAATTCAGTCAGTTCCTAGGTTTCAGCCCCAAAACAAGTATTCTTGTTATTTGTTTGCTTCTCCATATCCCTAAGAGCCTGATATCCTTCATGCAGGCTGATAGCAGCCTTATTATCTGAGCTTTTAATTTTAATATAAATCTACTTCTCCTTCATATTCCTTGCTTGTTCAGAGATTTGGTGTTTGACAGACTCCTCATCTACTGCTACCCCATGCCTGCAGGCTTGGAACAGATGTTTCTGAGGACTCACTGGATCCTAACTGGGCTCAGCTAACTTTATACATGTCTATAGTACTCATCTCCTGGATTCCTCCCTTCATACCTCCTCATGTTAGGAGTAAATCCATGGCCAGGGTTAGAGATGACAGAGGTGTTTGATAATGTTGTGGTGGTAATCATATTGCAGTATATAAATGTATTAAATCAACATGTTATACACCTTGATTTTATGCAACATTATATGTCAATTATATCTCTATAGAAAAATACAAAGTATTGCTCATTATCTAGTGGCAATATAGAGAGATAGAAGGAGTGATTATCCCACTTAAAAAAAAAGATAAAAACTACACATTCAGAAATTGTCTTGGATTTAATCAGCGGAGGTCACAGGGTAAGCAATGCAACCATCATCTGCAGAGAGTGATGAGGTGATACTAGCTTACCTAGGGTAGACATATTTTAAAATAATTTAAATTTTATATTTAAAATTATATTTTCTAATTTCTTGTTTGTTTGTTTTTTTCCTTTTACCGTGAGGTATCTAGAAGTGCTTCTTATATACTGAATAGATATTCTCTGATTTAATGTGTAAATTAATTGCATTGTGATAAAAAAGGTAGATGGGTATAATAACAATCTTTTAAAATTGGATTGGGATTGTTTTATAATAAGTTATGTGGGGCACCTGGGTGGTTCAGTCAGTAAGTGTCTGCCTTCAGCTCAGGTCATGATCCTAGAGTCCCAGGATTGAGCCCCACATCAGGCTCCCTGCTCAGCAGGAAGCCTGCTTCTCCCTCTCTCACTCCCCTTGCTTGTGTTCCCTCTCTCACTCTGTTTCCCTCTGTCAAATAAACAAATAAAATCTTTAAAAAAAATAATAAGTTATGTGATCAATTTTCATAAATGTTTTGGTCATGCTTCAAAAATTCTGGGTAGTTTGTACTTCTATGGGAAATCATTTTTTCTGTTTTATTATATCAAGCTTATTAATTGAATGTATTAAATCTTATATGTCCTTACTGGTATTTTGTGTAAGAGCTATTAAATGATAAAATGAAGGTATTAAATCATACATATGCAAATATGGGAATATATCACATATCTATGTGATATAAATTACATATATGAGGTCTATACTATTAGGTCTGTAAACATTTATATTTGTAGTATACACCTGCTAAATTAAACATTTTGTTATTTGTACTTATATTTTCTTTTAAGTCTTTATCTGATATTGAAAGTATTATGTTTATTTTATGTGCTTCAAATTTTCCTGAGATATCTTTGACCTTTACTTGTTTATTGTTTTGGTGTCTCTTTAAAATAGCTGTAATTTATAATTTTAAAAATATTGCATGATAATATTTTCATCATATTGTATTACTAATCCATTTATATTTGTTTTAATTACTGATATTTGGAGCTATTAACAATTTCATTTTTGCTTCTTTGGCACTCAATTTCTCTTTGTTTGTTTTTCCCCCTTCCTTTTCTTTTTTCTCTTTTTTCATTGATTTTCCTTCCAGTATATTTTGTGTAATTTTTTTAACTAAATGAAAAACTATTTGTATCATTTTATTGAGTAAACTAGATATTTCAATATGGGTAAATTAATGAAACATATAATGTTATTACTAACTTTGTCCTTTTCCAAAACAAATCTTTTCATTTACCTGTTTTTGATCTTGACATAATTGTGGTTGGTTATTTTCATTCTCTTTTTTTGATTACAAACTAGCTCATTGGTATACGTAAAACAGCTCACTCTTTTCCATACGTTGGGAAAAATTTGAAACTAAAGAAAGCCAAACATTAGGTTTTCTAATTAACTTATTAATGCAAAATAAAGTTCCAAGGCTCTCAATAAACCTGGAAATCCCTTTTATCATTTTCACCCAACAAGAAAGCTTAATTGAAAATGAAGAGTGTGGAAAATGACACTGTTGTTTGTAAGAGGAACAGTTTAAGTTATTGCATATTGTGGTGCTTTTTAAAATTGAATGTACATAGGAGTAACTGCACATCTTGTTAAAGTGTACATTCTGAATCAGTAAGTCTGAGGTGAGCCACGCCATTCTGCATTCACAGAAAGGAGTAGGTGCTGCTGGTGCTCATGATCCATGGATCACACTTTAAATGAAAATGTATGATCCATTTAAGCATTGTGGTAAGAGCATATTTCATACAGAGGATAAAAGGCTTCCTCCAGGGTGCCTGGGAGGCTCAATGGGTTAAAGCCTCTTTCTTCAGCTCAGATCATGATCTCAGGGTCCTGGAATTGTGTTGGGCTCTCTGCTCAGCAGGGAGCCTGTTTCCTCCTCTCTCTCTGCCTGCCTCTCTGTCTACTTGTGATCTTGCTCTGTATCAAATAAATAAATAAAATCTTTAAAAAGAAAGAAAGAAAGAAAAGGCTTATTCTGGCTTCATCCACTTAAAAACACTGACAAATTTTTATCTATATTTCTTTAAATATGTGAGTAGAATACAGTCTCATGATACTCCATTAAATCTAATAAACATGAAACTTGTCCATTGACTATCAGTACACCCCAGAAAGGATGCAACATGAGAACACAGACTATTTCTTGTTCTCTTAATAACTCATTCAATGTGTAAATGTCATTAATAAAGACATGAAAACATTATGTTTCTGAGTTATGCTTTTCGCAATGAATAATCAACACCTCATTAACTTAATTCATAAAAACATATGCAAATATTTGTCAGGGTTTCTATTACACTACATATATTTTTTGTTTTGTATTGTAATCTATGGTAATTTTAATTTGTCACAATGAATGTTAGAAAAATGAGAATAACAAGTCACAATACGTCCTTAGTAACTTAACTCTGAAATTAAGACACTTCACGAATAATATTTATTCATATATTAGATATATAGTTGTAACTTTACATCCAATGTCTTTAAATTATAAATTAATCAGTTGGTTTAGGTTGTTTAGTTTTTCAAAATAGGATTAAATGTGTCAGATTTGGTACGTATCAGTCATGAGATATTACACTAGTTATTTTCCAAATTAAAAAAATAGCACTTTAGGTGTCTTTTTAGTGAATCTTTTTCGTTTAGTTAACAATTGTTATATTCTTTTTTTTTTTTTTAAGATTTTATTTATTTGACAGAAAGAAACACAGCCAGAGAGGGAACACAAGCAGGGGGAGCAAGAGAGGGAGAAGCAGGCTTCCCACTGAGCAGGGAGCCTGATGTGGGACTTGATTCCAGGTCTCCGGGATCATGACCTGAGCCGAAGGCAGTCGCTTAACCAACCGAGCCACCCAGGTGCCCCAGCAATTGTTATATTCTAAAATCATTTAATTCAGAAGAAAGAGTTAAATTTTTGTGCAGGCTAAATTATCTAAAGTTTTGTTTTCTTTTGATTTAATGTCTTCATTATTCATACTGTTTTACTGGTTTCAATGCTCGCAAAATCTATGTTTACACATTTCAAATGTATGTCTTCTTAATTTACTGAGCATTTTCATTATTTACCCCAACCTGGAGAACACTTTTATTTATATTTTATATTAAACATGCCATTAAATTCCTTAATATAAACTTTGATTTTTGAAGAAAGTATATCCTATATATGAACTTTGCTAGTGAAAACCCTTGTCTACAGAATGGAAAGGGCAAGAAAAATGTTTAAATTAATATAAAATATTTGGTTTCAAGGAAAAATCAGATTGATTTCACCATCATCATAATTAACTCCCACCCCTACTGTCTGGTATAAACTAGAAATAGGTTTAGTTTCACTGACGAAGATCATAGTCATTGCATAGTGGGAGATTAGAGGTTCACATTTTAAATTTATTTATTTTTTCTTTTTTTTTTTAAGATTTTATTTATTGGGTGCCTGGGTGGCTCAGTGCGTTAAAGCCTCTGCTTTCAGCTCAGGTCATGATCTCAGGGTCCTGGGATAGAGCCCAACTCTGGCTCTCTGCTCAGCCATTTATTTGACAGAGAGGGAGATCACAAGTAGGCAGAGAGGCAGGCAGAGAGAGAGGAGGAAGCAGGCTCTCAGCTGAGCAGAGAGCCTGAGGTAGGGCTCTATCCCAGGACCCTGAGACCATGATGAAATTTATTCAGAATCTTGGAACATTGAATAAATTTCATTTTTAATAGTGAAAATATAGTGAAGACAATTTATATTGATTATTTTGAGTAATGAAAATAGTTTTCTTCATTATTTCTTCACTTACTGGTTTAACTATAAACCTGTCTGTTTACACTGAACTATCCTAAATGTAATCTCTTTTAATTGATATTAACTGCATTCACATTTAGAGTATAGTCGTAGACAATGTAGAGTCCATATTGATTAGAGGAAAGAACAGAATTTAAAAAAAATAATGCATGGGTTTTTATATCAGACACTACTTTCTTATTTGTTCTTTTTTGTTGCTCTTTTATATAAGTATAATGTCTATTTCAAGATAAACATAGTAGAATACTTATTTGGTAAAATGTAATTAATCTTTGAAATGTTATAGATGCAAAATATATAATAAAAATACATAATTATTTGTCCCCATATTTTACTTTATATGGAAAAAAGTGAGAAGAATATATAAAAATTCATAGCTTGTTATTATTTATTGCATCCATATGTGGAATGATATCACTTATATTTAGTAAACAAAGATAGTCCCAAATATAAAAATGTGGTGTTGTTATTCTATAGGACATAATGAATTTTGTTATCTAAGATAGAATTCTTATTCCAGATTTCTTTCTTTGGTTCTTTTTGAATTGTCCCTTAAATTAGCTTTAATATACTCCAGTTCTTTCATTAGTGAGAAAGAAAGTGTTGACACATGCTTATTTTATATATTACATGAGTCATGTTATTAAGTCTTGGAAATTATAAATTCTAATATAGGTATTTATTCAATATGGCTAAAAATGTCAAACATGCTTTCTTCAACCTGGAAATAATTGTTTTTTTAGTTCAGTTCTGTTAGGAAATGTATTCACCTTGGTGTTTGTTTGTTTCCTGAGGGCAGACTCTTATGAAATGAATATTATTGTAAACCATGTTATTTTTATATCACGTTATTTTACATTTATATAAGGCTCAAATATCATTCTAGACTTAATGACGTCCTTTCCCATCATTTCTGTTTGTCCAGTTCTATAAGGGTCAGTAACATTTCTGGAAGGGAGTCATATATGACCAGATTGCTAATTTGCTTAACTTACTTTGAGAATACTAGAGTGATCCTAAGGCCACATGTCATAGCATGGTAAGGAGGGATTTGAATCTCATCTGGGTACAATGAAGGACCTAGGCTGGCCTGGTGGCTGACGAGGTCAGGAGACATTTGTCAGAATTGCTGACACCTTCTTACAAACCACTGAAACCCATGAGATTGTCTACCCCTAAGTGACAAAGTCAAACATGACTTCCTCTCTGCTATAAAGGAATGAAACATTAATTTAAGAAACTAATGGGTGCCTGAGTGGCTCAGTCGGTTAAGTGTCTGACTATTGGTTTCAGCTCAGGTCATGATCTCTTGGGTTGTAGGACTGAGCCTCATGTTTGGCTCTGCAGTCAGCAGAGAGTCTGAAGATTCCTTCCCCTGCCCCACCCCACACTTGGTGCCCTCTCTCTCCTCTCTCTCTCTCATAAGTAAATCTTTAAAAAAAAAAAAAATCCTAAATATTGAACAACTCCTGGAATAAGAAGAGAGATTGTAATGAGGCAAGAATAACAACAATCAGTATTTTAGTAACACTATGTGTTCTAAGTACTTTCTGTATATTAGCATCCTTATTCCTCATAGTGATTCTACATATAAAGAAATGGAGATACAGACTGTGTAACTTGCCTAGGGAGATGGTCAGTGGAAGACATGAAATTCCAACTTGAGTATTGCTATAGGTTTAATTGTACCCAGCCAGAAACATGTGTCAAAACCCTAACCATAGTGTCTTAGAATACTGACCTTAGTTAGAATTGGTCTTTGTAGATTTAACCATTTTAAGATGAGGTAAATGTGTTGGTCCCCAATTCAATATTACTGGTATACTTATAAAATAGCAGAATTTGGACACATACATACAGAGGGAAAATGATGCAAAGATACATAAGGAGAATCACATAAGACAGAAAACTGAAATGATGCATTTACAAGCAAAGGAATGTTTGAAGCAATTAGAAATTAAGAAAGAGGGGTGCCTGGGTGGCTCAGTTGGTTGAGCGACTGCCTTCGGCTCAGGTCATGATCCATGATCCCGGAGATCTGGGATTGAGTCCCACATCGAGCTCCCTGCGCGGCGGGAAGCCTGCTTCTCCCTCTCTCACTCCTGTTGCTTGTGTTCCTTCTCTTGCTGTGTTTCTCTCTGTCAAATAAATAAAATTAAAAAAAACAAAAAGAAAGAAATTAAGAAAGAAACATGGAATTTTTTTTTTTTCATAGTCTTTAGAGGGAGGATGGCTCTGGTGACTTTTCCAGGCAATACATTTCTATTATTATGAACCAGCCAGTTTGTGGTATTTTGTTACGGCAGCCCTAGGAAACTAATAGAGGCAATTTAGTTTGAAAATCAATGTGTCATCTCAAGGGCTTTGATCCTTGCCTATAATTTCACATTTCAAATTCAAATTTTAAAATCACACAGTAACATTTGTCAACTTGTAAGACATTTGCTCTTGCTTGATGCTGATAAAAGAAAATGCACTAGACATTTTGGATATAGTCAATATTTGTTAAAAGATGAAAAATAGGAAAATTAGAAAAGCAAGAAAAATCACCATAGTAAAATCTTGTGACTTTTTGACTCTAAGATTAATGCCACTTAATATGCTACCTTTAAGATATTTAAGGTATACTATTATTAAAAATAGATTGTTTAATCTGATAATATAAATTTACAAAGGAAATAGTGTTTTGTAAGCATGCACACAAAAAGGTCCCTCTAAATGTTGGCTGAAAAACTATTATATAAATCATTGAACCAAAGACATTGAAACTTGTTATCTGCTGCTGCATTGTAATCTCTTATATTTAACTGCTGTTGCCTTGTCAAATTAAAAATAAATTTTATATAGTTTATCAGTAATTAGTTCTTGCTTTGAAGTATAATCTATTACTTAACTATCTAAATGCCTTTTTTCTAATGCATGTAGGTCAGCAGGGGACCTATGTATTATGGGCTTTCAAGACAGATGGCTTGAGATTGTCATTACATTGGAGTTAACCACTAAATACCCATCGGTTTGTCTGAAGTATTATGAAGGCTAGCTAGAATCTTCCCTATACTGATTATATAATCTATGGCATCTGTCCACTTTCTGCTTCGCTGTGCTTTGTCAAAAACAGTCATATTATTTTCAAAAGTTTTATTATCAATGAAAAGCATGCTGAGACTACAGTTCATGCACACTAATGCAATGTCTACAGCCTCAGAAAATGTGAACATATCATCGATTTGTGATACTAATTGTAGTTTTACACAGTGGGTGGTATACTGCATATCAATAAACTATAGAGATTGATATGCTAGGGTTGTTGTTTACTAAGAGGCATTTGCTTTTATTGCTTTTATTAAGTGGAACCATCTCCATTAGCTTTTCTGATCAAAGACTTTTCACTGTTTTGTTTCAGACACTAGTCTTCAAAATGTAAGGCATCAGCATGACATGAAAAATTCTAAGATCCTGTTGCTTTAAAATGTTTACATTATAAGTGTAAACAATAAAATTAATTAGCAGACAAAGTTTTATCATGGTATCCATGTCTAACTTAATTTAAATAAAAAAAATTAGGCAACAATATCTGAAGATCATGGCAGGATTTTGGACAAGGCTGAGTTGACTAAAAATAAGAGAGATGATTGAATTAATTTGAAGTAGAGTAAAAAGCTTGGCTGAATGTAAGACCACAAATCACCTTGATGGCCAGGCCAAGCAGAGAGAATAAGAATGTGTGCACAGAAGCTTTAAAGGTAATGGAAATTTGTAAAAGATTGAAGGTAACAAAAATAGATTGAATGGATATGACTAACAGAAAGCTATGGCCATAAATGTTTGAAGCTATTGGTGTGAAATCACATAACAAATATCCATGAATTTGAAAAAAAAATTCAAATAAGATACTCATTATTGAGAGGGATTAAATCAATACCTACTGAATACCAGTGTGTTGTACATTATTCAAAATGCATGGGATACACTTGTGTCATGCTGCTGTTGCAATGCTACAGTTCTTTCCTTTTCTTCCTTCCTTCCTTTCTTCCTTCCTTCCTTCCTTCCTTCCTTCCTTCCTTCCTTCCTTCCTTCCTTCCTTTCTTCTCCTCTTCTCTTCTCTTCTCTTCTCTTCTCTTCTCTTCTCTTCTCTTCTCTTCTCTTCTTTTCTTCCTTTCTTTCTTTCTTTCTTTCTTTCTTTCTTTCTTTCTTTCTTTCTTTCTTTCTCTCTTTCTTTCAAGATTACTTTTTTTGAGAGAGAGAATGTGAGAGATTGGGGGGAGGGCAGAGGACAACACAGAAAGGTAAAGCAGACTCCATGCTGAGCATGGAGCCTGACACAGGCTAAATGAGGGATACTTTGTTGTTTTTTCTTCAGCTCTTTTTGTTTTAAGTAGTAACAAGTTCCATCTTCTCCCATCCAAGTACTAATACCCTGCTTAGTTTTCAAGATCAGACGAGATCAAGAGCTTTCAGGGTGGTATGGCTCTAGGCTATAATGTTCCATCTTCTATCTTTATCATTTTCCTCTATTTTAAGAGATCTAATTATTTCATAATAAATATAAAAATGCTTAATATTTATGTGTAGTTTACTTTGAGTCTACCCATTGAAAATTATTATGACAATAATCACATTTTAATTTTAGAAATGTACTATTTTGTTTTCACCCAGTTAAATGTAAATTGCTACCTTCTCTACTCTGTTACCAGAGCTATTGAATTAGATAAAGAAAAACCCATAGTCTTGCAGGTTTTTATCAATTTGAATAGGTGACAACAGACTGAAATAAAAAAAAAACCCTACATCTTTTAAAAGCCTGGTCTTGAATACAAAGGAGGCAAACTACTCCAAAACAGCATCCCTCTTAGAATCTGTATTTGTGAGAACATAGAAATGGATATATAGCTTTACTACTTTCATATTCTGTTTTCTTTACTAGTTGGTAATAGAATTATTTAATAATTGACTCTATCACTCCACTATTCCATTCTCTTGAACTTATGTGGTATAATACATATGCTTCTTTTATAAAGCCCAACAAATTATAATATAATGCACATTTAATGTTTTTCTTCCCGCTATGTTAAAAATATTTTGAGTGAAATGTTTGTGAAAATGTTTGTGAAATAGTGAAATTAACATCACCAAATCCATAAATAGTATTTAGTAAGAGTTTGTTGTGTATGTAAGAACAGTTCATAAGCTTCAAAAATAAAAACTGACATGAAGCTCAGAGGCATGAAGTTACAGAACTTGTAAAATATAAATGAGGAAGTTATTTAACCTTTTAGTGATTGGTTAATGCAATGAGGGTTTTCTAACAGCAACAAATTGATTAAAAGTGGTTATCTCCTACCATTTCTAGGAAGATAACTTGTTTCTTTTATGAGTATCAGATGAATTTACTAGAAATAACTGAAGTTAAGTTTTGCTTATGTTCATGAAGTAAACTAGATTTAATTTTGCTTACTTGGCTTAAATGTTTTGTCTGCTCAGGGAATTCTGCTCAGTCTCCATTTTGTATTTAATTTAACATGTTGTAAAATCTTCCTAGAGTAGACTCTTTATTAATCTTTTTAATAACAATGTGATAGGCAATTTCTAAAAGTTGAAGAACAAACTTAAGTGTTCCATAGGCTTTTATTAAAATGTTATTAGTGTTGTTTCCACTGAGGTTTTCTTTTCCTTTTTTTTTTTTTTAAAGATTTTCTTTATTTATTTGACAGAGAGAGATCACAAATAGGCAGAGAGGCAGGCAGAGAGAGCAGAGGAAACAGGCTCCCTGCTGAGCAGAGCTGAAGGCAGAGACTTTAACCCACTGAGCCATCGAGGAGCCCTCCACTGAGGTTTTCAATCATTCGGATATTCCTACACAAAAGTAGTGTTGATTATTTGGTAATTTCATTTCTGCCAAGAGAGAGTTTGCCTACTCCCAGAGAGCAGTCTGAAAATTATACATGACTGGTACCCTAGTAGAGAGGTATGCACCCGATGCTTTACTGTGCTCTGTAGGCAGGTATTTGGAGGCCATCATGGAATTTAGCTAAACTGTGCTTTGCTTTATGTTTGCTAGAAAGTATCAATTATTACTTTTTATATGTCAGCCATTCTGGTTCTGCTTTGGAGATTGCTGACAGGTTTCCTCGTAAGAAGCAGGAATTGGGGTGACTCACCGGTGTGACTCAGTTGGTTAAGTATCCTCTTGATTCTGGTTTAGGTCATGATCTCAGGGTCATGAGATCAAGTGCTAAGTTGGGCTCCCTGCTTAGTGTGGAGAGTGCATAAGATTCTCTCTCCTTAGGCCTCTGACCCTACCCCTGCTCTCTCTCTCTTTCTCTCTCATAAACCAATCAATCAATCAACCAACTATTCATTAAAAAAAGAAGCAGGAATTAGAATCAACCATCTTTCCTATATCTATTTATTGCTAAACATCATTCAGACATAGGTATCAATACATATTTTGTTGATTGAATAAATTTCTAAAAAATTGACTATTACAAGCTGGACAACAGTCATGAATTACATAATTTCCTCTTATAAGATAATTCATGATATTCTACAGATGTTTTTTGCATACATATTTAAGCCTATGATCATATTGAATAAAACAGACATAGAGAGGGGTGCCTGGGTGGCTCAGTTGGTTAAGCGACTGCCTTTGGCTCAGGTCATGATCCCGGAGATCCGGCATCGAGTCCCACCTCGGGCTCCCTGCTCTGCGGGAAGCCTGCTTCTCCCTCTCTCACTCCTCCTGCTTGTGTTCCCTCTCTCGCTGTGTTTCTCTCTGTCAAATAAATAATATCTTAAAAAAAAAAACAAAAAAAACAAAGAGATAATAACAACCTACAACTAATTATAATGCAAAGCTATTAAATTTTTATCAAGCAATATTTGAAATTCAATATTATGTCAGCAATGATTAAATTATTGACTCAAACTCTTAAATTGTAAAACTTTTATTGAATAGTTCAAGTTATGAAGCATCCTAATGTTCATGATTTTATTTTTTACAGCTTTAGAATTTTAAACTAAAATTTTAAATTTTAGGTGTGAAATTTCATGAAATAGTAACAAAGTTATAACTCAAATTGGACTTTATGAAACATTTTTTAATAGAATTATACTGTTATTTGATTTATCACAGGCTTCAATCTTAAATATATGATATTTATCTTCTCTGATTGCTATAACTGGGTAGTTCAGGGACCTGATTATATTTTAGAGATAGCACTAAATGGGAATCCAGACTTGGGATACAACTATTTGGGCATATATCTTCCCATTTAGTTTTTAACTTTGTGAAAGAACTTTGAATCCTCAGGGACTAAATGAATTAACCACACATTATAGAAAACTATGCAAGTATCAAAGATTTTTTTTCACTTTTGTCATTATATAATTGAAATTTGTTCATATCTTATACTACCAAAGTAATGCAAAATTAGGAAGATATTTTACCTAATATAAAACTGGTCTCTGATTTTCCAGATTTCAGTTGCATACTAAATAAAGTATATGGAATCGCTCTCTTTTCAAAAATTATTTGTTTAACAACTTAAATTTAATAAGTTATATCCAGTTTAAACAAAATATATATGACTTTCTTCTCTGAAAAGGTTTATATTATTTATTTATTTTATCCTTGGACTATATCTTATTCATTATCATTTTTTAAACTTCCTTTTGCCATGTTTTTATTCAAAGCAATATTTGCCTCAGGAATATAGATTATTTATCATGTATACGGAAGTTATCTGACTACCTAATTTATTAGTGTGAGGGACAAAATGCCTTGATCTGGATGCTTAGCTTATCAGCTAGAATCCGTGTGATTGTTGGGATCACAAAATATCAGAAGAGAGACTATTTACTTTAGTAAACTGTGTAAATTGGCATTTTAATATGAGCATAATATAATTTTTAATCATTTCTTCTTTGATTATTCAAACTAGGCTGTTTTCACCTTTGCAGCTGCTATGAACAATAGCAACATATGGCCATAAAAGATTTCCTATAACAGAATTTGCATTTTCACTCCAATTAGAATGGAAATTCACATTTCTCCTCCTAACAAGCTACTGGCTATTTTGATAGTTTTACCTGATAACCAATATCTGGGTAGGTAATATATTTTCTCATTTATAGATATGTTTTTCAATCTTTTTTAGTGTAACAGCACAGGCACTTATCTATTTATTTTTTTAAGTTTATTTATTGGGTGCCTGGATGGCTCAGTTGGTTAAGTGACTGCCTTCAGCTCAAGTCATGATCCTGGAGTCCCAGGATCGAGCCCCACATAGGCCTCCCTGCTTGGCCAGGAAGCCTGCTTCTTGCTCTCTTACTCCCTCTTGTTTGTGTTCCCTCTCTAGCCCTGTTTCTCTCTGTCTGAGGGAACACAAGTGGGGGGAGTGAGAGAGGGAGAAGCAGGCTTCCTGGCTGAGCAGGGAGCCTGATGCAGGGCTGGATCCTGGGACTCCTGGATGGTGAGGTGAGCTGAGGGGAGACACTTAACAACTAAGCCACCCAGGCGCCCCAGTATAGATACTTCTTAAAACATTTCTGTATGCAACATTTGACTGTGATTAATTTTGTTATTAAAATCTTTTCACAGATTAAATTATTTTCAGTTTATAATTAAGTGGTAATTATTAAGTTATTATATTAAATATTTGTATAATTTTTAAATAATCATACAATGTGATCTTAAATATTAAATCTTTTTTTATCTCCTTCCACTGTTAGCCTTTTCCAGAATTGGCTAATATCAATAGATTATAATTGTGTATATTTAAAGGTAAACATAGGTAAATATTTATTAATCAATCTATTTTATATTTTAAATAATTAATTAACATTGAAGTGTAGTTGACTTACAATATAATAATAGTTTCAGATGTACTACACAGTGTTTTAGTGATTCTATACATTACATAATTTACACCACGATAACTGTGGCATATTTATTTTTAATATATTTAATATTTTTGATATATGGCTAAATACAAAGAAATGCATCACTTTTTATATTTTTGTGATGCACATCTAATTGGTTCAGGTCTGTGAATGGTGTTTATCCCTTAGATATGTGCAAAATGAAATTTCTTTATAGGACCTTTCTTATATTCAAAACCGACTCAATTGCTTTTATGAAAATGCATTATGGTCTTATATGACTTTAGTGATTATATCATAAACAATTTAAATAAGGGATACTACTCCTCAGCAGTAAATCTTTCTTTGTAGTTGATGCAATAATAGCTAACACTTTTATAGCCCTTACTATGTGCCAAATATTTCTAAGTGCTTTAAATATTTTAACATAATCTTTTAACATATTTAATCTTCTTAATGGCTATATGAGTTAGTTACCCTTTGAAGTTGACCCAACTGGAGGACAAAGAACTTAGGTAACTTGCACACTATTACAGAGGTGAAAAAATAGGGTTCTAACCCAAATATTTTAGTTCTTTTTTCTTGAATGTTACCTTAGTTGTGAGACTATGCTAATATTTTTTTTCCATCTCATCAAATTTCAATTCGTTATCTCAGTGAGATAGAGAAAAGCAAAGAAATCCACCATACAATTTTCTAATTTTAGATGAGGAAAGTGTGCTTTTTTTGGTGCTAATAATTAAGAAATTTAGAATTCTAGAAGATGAGGTTAAGATTAGAGGTCTATGTATTCAAGGTTAAATGTTCACCAAGAATTTTTAACTCTGGAGGAAAAAAGGATTTAAGAAAAAAAACTATGAAATATCAAAGGAATTTTCATTATAGTTATGAGTTTGGGAGCTTCTATGGATTGGTATGTTTCAAGGAATGGAAAAACTTATTTTCAGCAAAAAATTAAACAACTAGACTTATATACTCAAACACAATTTGAGGGAAGTCAATCAATACCTTATTTATTTATTTATTTATTTTAAAGATTTTATTTATTTATTTGACAGAGATAGAGAAATCACAAGCAGGCAGGGAGGCAGGCATAGAGAGAGGAAGAAGCAGGCTCCCTGCCGAGCAGAGAGCCCGACACAGGCCTAGATCTCAGGGCCCCGAGATCATGACCTGAGCCGAAGGCAGAGGCTTTAATCCACTGAGCCACCCAGGCACCCAATCAATACCATTTTTAAAAATAAATCCCATAAATGGAATAATGTACTTATGTGTGCATTAATGTGCATATTGAAATAATTGTCACTATATGGGTATATATAAATCATGCACATATATACATATATATGTATTATATACAGTAAACATCCTTCATCTAACAATATGATCATTAATTATAGTGAAAATTTTCGTTCAGATAAGTTCTTATAAAATTTCCTGCAATTAACTATTTATGTAGTTTATTAGTTCCTACATACTTCCATATTTTAGCTAAAGTAGTATTCTACTTTAATATAAACTTTAATATAGAATTACTTTTAGCATGAAGATGTCCTAAAGGAACTTGGGGCACCTGGGTGGTTCAGTTGGTTAAGCGACTGCTTTCGGCTCAGTTCATGATCCTGGAGACCCGGGATGGAGTCCCACATCGGGCTCCCTGCTAGGCGGGAAGCCTGCTTCTCCCTCTCTCAGTCCCTCTGCTTGTGTTCGCTCTCTAGCTCTGTTTCTCTCTGTCAAATAAATAAATGAAATCTTTAAAAAAAAAAAAAAAAGAAAAGAAAAGAAACACACACCTGAGCCTTTTATTTCAGTCTCCTTGACTCTTTACTAATGCATATATTTCAGTGTCCCGAGGTCACTCTTGAAAGCATTCCCTTTTAAATTACTCCTAATTCACTAAGCTCCTTCATTTTTTAAATGTTGGACCCACAGATGCAGGTACCTACAGCAGGATCTACGCACAACTTGTTTAGGGTCAGTGTCTGTCTTGACTGGGCAAGAATTTTGAATATTTCCCTACAAATTCTATATAGTTAATAAAGTAAAGTGGTTGAATTGATCATTTCAGATTATTCCATTAAAAACACTTAATGATATTTGAGCATTATAATAAACATAGATAAATAATGTTCATATAATCTTAATGATTAAAATGAGAGAAAGAGTATTGTTCTATTAGAACCAGAATAATTTTACTTTTGAGATTTTGCAGGATTCCAACTATATGACATTCTAGAAAAGGCAAAATTATAGAGATGTTAGAAAGATCAGTGCTTTCTAGGGATTGGATTATGGGAATAGAGATGAATTCATGGAGCGCAGAGGATTTTGAGGGCATTGAAACAACTCTATGCTATGATAATGACAGATACAGATACATTAGTCCAAGCCCAGAGAATATACAACACCAAAAGCAATACTAGTATAAATTATGGACTCTAAGTGATAATTATGTGTCCATGCAGGTTCACTGATTATAATAAATGCACCATTGTGGTGGGGAATGTACCATTCTGGAGGCACTGTATAATGGGAGCAGAAATTGTCCAAGAAATCTCCTCACTTTCTGCTCAGACTTGCTATGAATTTTAAAACTGCTCAAAAATATATTAAAACAAAGAGGGCCAAATATATTCATTTTACTGCGGGTTCCACAAACCTGTAGTTCAACCCATCAGATTAATAAAGGGTGATGTCATGGCTGGCGCGGCAATAGAGAAAACCTGAGAGTAAGGAGACGTAGAAAAGACAGAGATAGAGAAAAGTATGGGAACAGGCGGGACAAGTGGATGATGTCCAACAAGTCAACTTTATTCAGGATTGTACATCTTATATAGGAATCACTTACATAAGCATAGAATTAATGATTACCTCAGCTCCCTCAACCATGCTCAAACTCCATAATGATCAAAGGAAAAAGAATTGCAATTATATCTCTGAGGGGGTAAGGGCTAGCTATGACCCTGTGCACATGAATCACTTATTCCCATACATCATGATCAGATGATTGTTATATGGCCTATGTATTGTCTAGGAATAACACCATGGACTCAGTTATGCTTCAGTGAGAGCCCGAAAAGGCGGAGCAAGACATCAGGTGACCCAAGCAGGCAGGCACCAGCAGGTACCAGGAGTTCTGGCTCCGGCTACCGCCCCCCAAGGGGCTCAGCACCAGGCCTGTACCTGTGCTCCGCCCCCACAAGGGGCAGGCACAGGGAGCCAGAGGCTACACTGTGACTGTTGACACCACTGGGTTGCCATGGGCTCCCAACAGGGTGACTCAGGACTACAGTGTCTAAAGTAGAGATCAATCATTCTCCATCAGAGCAGGAGGATGCATGTGGAACTCCAAGGGTCCTTTCCCTAAAATGATGGGGAAAAAAATCTATTATTTGGTATGTTTGACTATATAGGAAATGTTGAGCTCTGTCAGAAAGTAAAAGGCGGAACAAACAATAGCTATTTTTAAAAAAAGAAATAAAAAAGAAATAATGCTAACTGTAGGAAATACAAATGGTTCTTTCTTTCCTTGTATAACACATGAAAGAAATATAACCATGGTTCCTGACATTCTTGTTACAAAGAGTGGTTGGAGGGTCAGTGGCTCTGGCATCATTTGAGATGTTTTTAGATATCCAGTATCTCAAGTCACAGTCAAGATTTCCTGAGTCAGAATCTTCAAAAATGGTCCAGGAAAACCTTGTTAAAAAGTAGACTTTGGTTCAAATTTTAGAGATATACTCCAACTGAAAAGCTGCCAGGTGAGGCTAATGCTGCTGTCTGTTCTTAGAACTAATCAACATTTCTCAGCTGTTAACCATATGTTCATAGATAGAAATATAAACAACAAGCACTGACTTTACTTTGTGGCAAACAATACTGGTAGGTTAAATAGAGGGAAAAATGAATGAGTTACAGGAGAACATCAATCAATTATTTCTGAAATAGAAAAAATGTTTATTCATATTAAGAACTATTAATGCATGAAATATTAACAGTCAACTTGAAGACTTGATCAAATTTCAGTACCGGAGCTCAAAAATTACCTCCTCTGTATTTACCATTATTTCAACCTATAAAGTTATGACATTTAAATCTATGAAAAAGACTTGAAAATTAATAAGAACACACATTTGAAGGTACAGTTTGGTGATATCTAGATTAAAATATAAATATTGTGTATTTTGGATTGTGGATTTTCTAGGAAGAAAGAGCCAGTTAAAAAGACAACCTGATTTTTGAAGCATATACATAAGAAAACAATTATTGGACCATTATATCTGATTAAAACAAAGTGTGAATGCTAGGATCCATTTATACTAATAATAAAAGGACATACCCCAGTATTATAAGTAGCCTTGGTTAAAAGATTATCACCTTTTAATCTGAACAAAATTAAATAATGAATAGCTATGTTTAATCATCAAAAAATACATATATTTTAAAATTTGTTATTGTCAAAGAACAAAATATTAAAATAGTTTGAACAAAAGAAGTTTCCTCTTTATTTTCAGTTCTCTGACTTCTCCAGGGATAATTCAAACATGTGTAACTTCTTTTGCTTGGCAAGAGAATAAGCAAAATTATAGTATGTTTTAAGACAACGTTTTGTGTTGGTACAAACCCAAATTTTTGAGAACTTCCAGAAATTTCAAATTAAGAATTCTTTAAACAATAATAACAACAACAACAAAAAATAAAAACAAGAGCAACAAAAATACACATGGTCCAGAATGGAGCAATAAAACATTTCCTTTCTGCTATGTTTGCTTTATACATCCATTAGGAAAACTCTTACCACACAAGAAGCACAATGCTGTTTTTATCCCTTTGTGCTAAACAATGAAAGTAAAACTGAAAGATACACAATATTCACTCCACATTCTTTCTTTGACATT
This sequence comes from Spilogale gracilis, assembly GCA_004023965.1. Lineage (NCBI taxonomy): Eukaryota > Metazoa > Chordata > Mammalia > Carnivora > Mephitidae > Spilogale > Spilogale gracilis. The sequence goes on from PITA01002324.1 coordinate 54,440, forward strand.
TTCTGCATTAAGCTGAGATGAATGTAAACAAAGACAGATGTCCATAATCATAATGTCAAAATATGTTTCTATTAAATCTTCTCAGAGGGAAATTATGTTGCACATTACAGTGTGGGATGATGAAAAGTATACATTCCTTGAACATGTCCGTAAAATACCATGGGCTCCAACATTCTTTGAAAGGAGGCATTATCTTTACAACATGACTTCATATAAATAGTTTGACAAAAGAAGTTTTCCAAAATAAGTGATGAGAATGTCTTTTCTTTTAAATAAGTTTGGAACTAGTCACTGGTGCTGTAGATAATCTGCTACCAACTCAGGAACCCGAAGAACTCTGCATCAATACAAATAGTTTACAATAAAGACATTTGTAGTGTATAAATAATATAATTTAATCATATTTCCAATTAAATTGTAAGGACGTTCAGATTTGTGACTCCTAAGTCAGAAAAATTCACATGCGTCTATAAACTTCCAGCAAAAAACTTACTTTGTAATTTATTGTTGTTGTTGATGTTACTGTAACTATTATTTTTCAGTAAAACATGGGAAAATGGGGCCCTTGATGTTTAATAAATATTATTTGCTATATTCTCAGGCATTGGTTATAATAATTTCCAAATTATCACAATGCATTATTTAGTTAATTGTAGAAAACTACCCAAAGTGACCCAGATATTACTGCTATTCATGCCAATGACTAGTTATCAGGCCTTTATTCCCCAACCTGTGTTTTACAAAATCTCACTGAGTTGTCATTCTGAAGTCTATGGAACAAATGTTCTTATATCATTCCAACTCTAACTCCTCATCTCATAGCTACACAATGTCCTTTATTGTCAATATTCTCCATGACAACACAAATTCAGCACATGCCATTACACTCCACTAGAATCCCTAAAGCTCTACACATCTGTCAGGTGTGGTAAAAGGTCTTCTGCAGAGCTATGTCACACATGGCCATCTGTGCCCTAAGCAAAATTCTCTTCCAAGACCAGCAACCTAAAACCATCTTGCCGGGAGCCAGCCCCGGCAACAGTCAGGGTTCCCAGAAGGTGGTGACGGAGTCAGAGATATGAGGAGACCAGACTCAAAGAGTGGTGTGGGGATCTCCTGAAAACTGTGTCTTCAGGGTTCTTTATTTAAAGCTTTTTAGTTACAGATCTTCTCAAGAGAAGGGTGTATGATAAGAGAGATTTGTAAGAGCTTACACAGACTTCTTTCAGGTTTCCAATCATAAATTCCCCAAGACATCGGCGCTGTTCAGGTGCCATAAACTTAGGACAGAGCATCCCTAATTGTGGGCAGAAACAGACCTTGGTCCACTGGCAGTCACATCAATCTAGCTTTAGGCAAACAGTTGATTCTGTCTGTCTTATCTCAATGGAATGTTTTCTCCTCTGACCGTGCAAGGCAGAGTGGTCACACAGACAAAAGGTGAATGGGTGGTCGCGGAAACTTTAAGTAACTACATTTAAACTATTAAGTATATAAACTATTAAGTATATTGCTTGCAGCATGGCTAGAGGGGCAGATCACACACGGTCCCCGACACCATCTAGCAAGAAAGAGGAAATACCAGAAATAGCACTAGAGGATGGAAATGGAGTTACAATCCAATTATAAATCATGCAATCATATTCTTTATTTATGTTGATTTACTATATAAGGGAAGCATAAATTAAATTATAAAATTAGTATATCATTTTTAATTATGAAAATAACACTTGGAGGTGCTGGGATTGCTCAGTTGGTTAAATTTCTGACTCTCAACTTTGGCTCAGGTCACGATCTTAGTATCATGGGATTGAGCCCCAAGTTGGTTCCATGCTGGATGTGGAATTTGCTTAAGATTCTCTCTCTTCATCTCACTCTGCCCTTCTCCGTCTCTTGTGCACTCTTTCTCTATCTCTCGAAAGAGAAAGAAGAAAGAAAGAAAGAAAGAAAGAAAGAAAGAAAGAAAGAAAGAAAGAAAGAAAGAAAGAAAAGAAAAAGAAAGAAAAGAAAAAGAAAGGAAGAAAAAGGAAGAAAAAAGAAAAGAACATTTGTTCGCAATGTTCATGTTAATGCTGAGACAATATATTATTGTAACCCATATAGACTTACCCATCTATATAGAGTTATTTTAATGAAATCATCTTTCCAAAATTAGTTTCTAATTTTGTTGAACCACAATAATAAGGAATTTGTTATTTTCTTCTAGACTATTTCCTCCATAGTCTTGTCTCTCTAATGTTCCTAAAGAAGAATGAATATAAACTTCAAAAATGTGTCTCAGAATCAAGTGACAATAAAGACAAAAATCAAACTCTCCTTGAAATTTGAGAATCACTATTTTATTTACTACATGAGGCAATATTTTATATTTGTTTCCTAACAAATAAAGTACACAATTTTAGTTAATTAGCATATCATACTATGAACCATCAACTTAGATACAGTCTCTTGCTTACTAAAGAATCTCTTGATAATAAAGTATTCATGAGCTTAATTTTCAAGGAGTCTTTAGACTTGCAGAGTGGTAGTGGTGCTGGGGGAGGTTTGATGATGATAATGGTGGTGGTGGCTGTGTGCCTTTGACATGTGCCATCAGATAAGGTAGTTTCTGCTCATGAAGAACCCTTTCATTCACTTTTGATTATTGAATAGCTATTGAAGATTTTGTGAACTTTAAAAAAATGATAATATAATTGCCTCTTGATTTCTACTATATCAATAAATACCCAGTAAATTAAACATTTAAAAAATTGTGAATGAGGTATGCAGAAATACACAAATTTGAATAGTATAGAGACTAGAAGTTTCTTCTAAAACTAGGATATCTGAATTCATCAATAATTACACCACTTACCTGGTTTGTGATTCTTAACCAACTGAGCCACCCAGGTGCCCCATGGTTTGTGATTCTTAAACAAGATACTTAACATCTATGAACTTGAATTTCACCATCTCTAAAAAGTAGATAATAATATCTTAAACATTGGTTTAATGATATAATTGTATAAAATGGGCCATGTAAGAGGAACTAACCCAATTTCAAAACATGTTAACTATTTGATAAATATTGTTGTAATTGCTGATAATATTAATGCTGTCTTGTTTTTATTGTCATTATGAAAAAATCATATGATCATATCAATATATGCAGAAAAATCATTTGCCAAAATCCAACCTGCACTTATAATACTTATAAGTATCATCAAACTAACAATAGAGAACTTAAGCAGTGGAGTTTGGCACTTCCTCAATTTAGTAATAACATTAAAAAAAAAAACCCTCTATAGCTAGCATCATATTTAATTTGAGAAACTGGAACTTTTCTTTTGCATATATTTATTTATTATGTTAAATTATCCAACATTAGTACATCATTAGTTTTTGATGTAGTGTTCAACAGTTCATTAATTATGTATAACACCCAGTGATCACTACAACGTGTGCCCTCCTTGATACTCAACAGATGGTTACCCCATCTTCCTATTCCCCTCCCATCTATAACCTTCAGTTTGTTTCCTTGTTTCCAGAGAAACTGGAAGCTTTCTAATGAATATCAGGAGCAACACAAAGATGTTCATTCATTGCTTAAAAGTCTTATTGGAGGGGCACCTGGGTGGCATGGTGGGTTAAGTGTCTGACTCTTGGTTTCAGCTCAGGTTATGATCTCAGGGTCATGAGATAGAGCCCCATATTGGCCTCTGCCAATATAGTGCAGAGTCTATTTAAGACTCTCTCACTCTCTTGCTGCCCTTCCCATCCCCAAAAGAAATACATAAGTCTTTTTTAAAAAAATCTTACAGCATGTCCTAGTTAATGCTATTGGACAAGAAAAGGAATAAAACTTACATAAATTTGGGAGGAATGAATGAAATTGTCTTTGTTCAGAGATGACAACTATCTGTGTAGAAAATCTCCAAAAATAGGGTGCCTGGTTGGCTCAGTTGGTTAAGCGACTGCCTTCAGCTCAGAGCATGACCTCGGAGACCCGGGATCGAGTCCCACATCAGGCTCCCTGCTCGGCCGGAAGCCTGCTTCTCCCTCTCAGTCCCCCTGCTTGTGTTCCCTCTCTGGCTGTGTTTCTCTGTCAAATAAATAAAATCTTTGAAAAAAAAAAAAAAAGAAAATCTCCAATAATAAAAATACCCTGGAACAAATAAAGCAATAATAACAATATTGCAGGATACAAAGTGTATGCTTAAAAATTAATTGTTTTCTCATATGTTGTCACTAAATATGTTGACATTGAAATTTAAATGCAACAACATTCAAGTGCCACACACAAAAATACAGCACACTATTAAAGCTTAGAGTTCAAACCACTGACTGGCTAATGAACTCACAAGTGTACCAATACCACAAGGGTCTCTGGCCCAATGAATGGGGTTTGGTAATAATTATTGTTACAAGTGAAGAAAAAGAAGAAGAGGAAGAGGAAGAGGAAGAGGAAGAGGAAGAGGAAGAAGAAGAAGAAGAAGAAGAAGAAGAAGAAGAAGAAGGAGAAGAAAAATTTTATAAAATGAAATATTTAGGCATAAATCTAACAAAATACATATGAAATATGTATATGGAAATCTACAAAGTTCCAAACCAAAAAGAAGCTCACAAAATTAAAAAAATAAAGCATGAAATTTGCATATTTAGTCTTTTCATGGAGTAAATATTGTATGAGAAAATAAAATGAAAAACATAATTTCTTTTTAGTATTCTATTTTAGAAAGCAAGAAAACTTATTCTAGGTGAGACATGTGAAATGCATCTTTTTTATCACTACAGTTTTCAATTTAATATGTTCATAGATTTCCTTTTTATATCCGAAATTAGCATTAGGAAACCACTTTTCTTTAATTACTAAGTAATGCCTCAGGTAAAAAGAATTACATTTCCTGTGATAAGAGTTCAATAGGGAAAGAAAGCATTTATGCCAGTAACGGTTTAAGTCTTCAATTCATAGTGCTCTCACAGTCAGGAAAAATAGTTTTAAGCCTTAAGCAAAAAGAAGAATCATCAATAAAATCAGCAACTAAATTTTAGAACTAGAATTAATTGCATTTAGCAAAACATGTATTTGAATATTCAACTGGTTTCTCTTTTCTCACAAATGTTTATACTTCCTTCTCCATATTCTTTCCAAGCCTAAAAGTCAAACCCATTGAATTAGCCAACCATTAAAACTATTGTTTCTGATACTACTTATAGAGGAATAATTCAAAAGTCCATAACTATAACTGATTTTTGTGAGACATTGAGTTGTTAAAATTAAATACCACTATGTGAATATTGCTTCAGGCCAATCTTTAAAAAGGTTTCCTAAATAACCTTCTATAGAATAAGAAAAGAAAATACTGAAAGGAACTTTATTTAGACACCATAGCATGACGTTCAGTACATAGTTATCACATACTAATGCTTTTTAATTGAAGAATACATTATCGAGTGTTCTGGCTGAGGCCTGTATAGACCTACAAGCTATTCAAATACTATTTTCTGTAAACGAAGATCTTTCTAACTATGATGGGAGCTCCTAGAGAAAGTTTAGGCCAGATGTGACTGGGGAAGAGGGCAGATGGAAACAAACAAACAAAAATTTTCTTTATGTAATGGTTTTCTTTTTTACTGAAGCATTCTACTAGTAGTCATTACTTTGTAATTTTTCACTTGTAAAGGAATAATTTTGCTTGATTATGTTTCCAAGCATCATGCTGAATGGTAGAAACACACAGACCAAATACATAGACCAAAAAAAAAAAAAAAATCCCCTGTACTTTAAGAACAGAAGTGGAGCATAGACACAAATACACAGTAAAATGTGAGTTAATGGAAGGAATATGTCATATTATTCAAAACATTTGAATATTTCACCAAACTCTGAATGGGAATCCTTACTCCGCCGCTTAACAGTCACATGTCTTTGAGCATGACTATAACCTTTCTATGCCTCAGTTCCTCATTGTAGTAAAGAGAGTAACACTTCACTTCATAAAGATGTTGTAAATTAATGAATTAACTTGCAAGTTCAAAAAATAGTCCTTGGACTATAAATGAATAAATAAAGTAACTTGTAGTATAAGTTCTAAGAATAGTCCATGCAACATTGTGTTTACCTTTTATGATACTTTGGCCTGAATATAACTGAAAACCCATTAAGGCAAAAGAGAAAATAAGGTAAGATGAGATTAAGGTTTGATTGAAATAATGATTCAATGATAAAGTAAAACATTTATTTTTTCTCACTTTCCTCTGTCCAAAGTCATACAGTTCTACTCACTGTGGAAGTGGCAAAGGCAAGAAGGATAGGGAGCTAAAATTACCTGGAACTTCAAATTGCATTGGTGATACACAGTGGGAGTGGAAAGTACATGATAACAATACTATTAATAGTAAGCCTTCAACCACAATGCCCATTATACGTATAGAACACAAAAATTACATGAAGAAGAAGAAAGTATTGCACTGGGGGTTTGGGGAATAGATTGGAAAAGCGTTCTCAAAGTATGAACTGAGCTTAGAAGAAAAGTGTAAGAACTTCAAAATGATAGAATAAGGGAAAGATATGATAGTCATAAATGTTACAATATGCAAAGTCATGTAGAGCTTTAAAGCAAGTATATCTTATCTTTAAGTCGTAAACTGAATGTTTTAAAGAAGTAAAAGCTTAGGCATAAAGGTAAACTGATAATTTCCTTTCTCAACTCATCCTAAGTAACAATTAGAATCAAATTGTCTTGGGGTGTCTGGGTGGCTCAGTGGGTTAAAATTCTCACTCTTGATTTTGGCTCAGGTCATGATCTCAGGTGTTGAGATCAAGCCCCGCACATGGGGATTTACATTCAGTGAGTAGTCTGCTTGAGATTCTCTCTCTCCCTCTGCCATTCTCCATCCCCATGTTCTCTATCTCAAAAATAATAATAAAAAAAAATTAACCTTAAAAAGAAAATTAATAAATTGCCTTCCCATTACATATTCCTATATGCCAAGATTGTACAATACCAAATTATTTTTTATTGTTATTTGTACTATGTAGCTCAACTCCTTTGTTCAGTCAAATAGGTCATAATCACATTCTCAAGGTAATGTTAGCTAGCTAATGGAAGTTTGTCTTATGGACAAAGTAAAGATTATCTGTGATTTCTCCCCCTCTTCTATCTCTTTACTGCTTTATTTTTCTTTTTACACCTTCAATTCTATAAAGTCAAAAAAGGAAAGAAAAATTATAAATCATCATGGTATTAGTGAAGCCTAAATATTGGACCATTTTTTTCATTAAACCAGAATATTTTAGTTAAACTATTTTAAACAATATTAAACTCATTTTAGTCATATTTCAGCACATAATATTCCACAAATAATGCTATCTATGGTAAAATACCATAATTTTATAATAAAATTATTAGGTTTTAATTATTGCTTGCAATTTACAAGTTGAATAATGTTGGCTAAACTATTTAACATTCCTGGGTCAGTTTCCTAAAATATAAATATTTATAATAAAAGTTTTCCTAACTACCTTGAAGGATTAATATGAGAATAAAATGAATTAAATAATATTAGTGATTTTATTTTATCAATAGAATAAAAATTATACTTCAAAGTAATCCAATTAATATAATAGCTAGAATTTAAGATAAATATGAATACATATTTCTTTTCTAGGTGGAAAATAAGTAATTCAGAAATTGTCAAGACAGTAATTAGAATAAATTGCTGATCTGCTGCCATGGATGGATACAGATGTCTGTTCCTACAAGAAGCAGGGCCATCTGTGTATACTACAGCTTCATTGCTCTCTGACAACTTCCTGCTGAATGCAACATAGCTAAATCTAGAGCAAATTGAATAAGTATGCATTCTTTTTCAAGTATGTTAGCCATTTATTTTGCTGTCAGGAAATATTTTTATTTGTTGTTGTTGAGTTTCACATCCCTAGTAATTTTATTGCACATTTAAGCAAGAAATCATTAACCACTCTTCTGTATGGTTGAGTGCTCTGACAAACAAACTAAAACTTGGAGATAATGTCATATTCTCTGAGTTATGTATTCTGAACAACCCCCAACCAAAGATATCCAAATGAGTATTTATTCATGCACAAAATTTGTTAAGTATAATGGATTGTACTTTAACTTATATATGTGCAAGTCTTAGTCCTTTAGAGTTCTTATTTTATAAATAACAAATATAGTAAAGGAAGCTCAAAATATTTAAAGAAGATTTGTGTGGAATTCATTTTACATTGTGCAGGTAAGGACTAGTAGCATTTATAAAAGGTTAAATCTGTATTAATAGAGCTGTGAATCAGTGTTCCCTCTTTTTCCTATGGATGGATCTGTCATGGGATGCACCACACTTTGTCTCCTTGTTGATATTGACTCTCACATCTGCCTCCTACCTCAATGCCTTTCCAAGTACATACTGACAAAAACTTAAAACATTTAAGGTTAGGAGGAATATCAAACAGCTCACTTATGTTCACTTTAAAAACAAAACAAAACAAAACCTCTGTGCTTTGCATAACATTGCTACTCACTGCCCTTCTGCAAAAAACAGGGCCCTAACACATACAGAATGATCATGGTTGATATCTTCAGTCTCCATCCCATTGGTCTTTTCTAAAATCCAAGGTATTAACTGCTTCCATGATCTTTTATAACACTCTATTCTCCTCTGGTTTACAAAAATATACTCTTGTTATATTTCTTATACCTATTTTTTAAAATATTTTATTTATTTATTTGAGAGAGTGAAACTGAGAGATATCATAGAGCTCCCCAGAGGGAGAAGCAGACTTGCCACTGACTGGAAAGCCCAATGTGCAGCTCGATCCTAAGCCAAAGGAGGGGCTTCACTGACCGAGCCACCCATGTGTCCTTCTTACACCTACTCTTACATACCTTTTGCATTTGGATGATTATGGTGGTTACTTTTCTGTGTCAATTGATTTGGATAAGAGATGACCAAATAGCAGGCAAAACATTATTTCTGGGTATGTTTGTGTCAGAAACTAGCACTTGAATTAGTAGACTGAGTAAAGAGACCCATTTTTACCAGAGTAGAGTTTGGGGGCATCATCGAATTCACTGAAGACCAGAAAAGAATAAGCTGGAGGAAGGGCTAGTTTTCTCTTTCTCTTGAGCTGGGATATCCATCTTTGCCTACCCTCTTACAGCAGAACTTCTGTTCTCAGGCCTTTGGATTTCTTTGTACTTTGGGTTTATACTAGTGCTTCTCACTTTAAAATCTTCATGAATTATACTACCAGCTCTCTTTGTTCTCCAGCCTACAGATAATGGAACTTTTCAGCCTCCATAATCACAAGAGTCAATGGCATAAAATACCTCTTCTTATATATCTCTATATATCCTATTGGTTCTGTTTCTCTGGAGAACCCTGACTAATACAATTGATATTGTTCTCAGATACCATGTCCTTTGCATACTTCCTAAGGTTTCAAATATTTAATGTATATAATTTCATGACACAACAGACTCCATTTTACAACCACTATCCTGAACTTCAGCATTTTATTTCACATGGATTCCCCCTTTGAGTGGAGTGCCCTTTAGATTTCTGTTGCAAAGAACATCACTCAATATCCATCAGTTGATAAACCTTTTGGATTTTAATTTTTTTTCATACAGTTTTGCTCATATAAGTCATCCTAGTTCTAATCTATAAAACATATTCTCAGCCTTTTAAAATACTTCCCAGATTGAGCACAATTTTAACTGTATCTGAAATTTCATATCTCAAAATTTATATGTGACCATTATATTCCTGTAGAAAACACACACACACACACACACACACACACACACACACACACACACACACAATGGGGAAGAAGGACTGTCTTTTATACCTATAATTAAATTCATTTCTTAACTTTGGTACATTTATTAGTTTCTTTTAAGTTGCAAGGAACACAATGTATGTGAGTCACTCCAACTGTAAGAATTAGAAAGTAATCTATTCAATAGCAGAACAATTAACTTCAAGGCAAAAATTATCATGAAGTCACACCTGCATGCAAAGTTACTTAAAGATTAAGATTCTCTCTCTCCCTGCCTCTTTGTCCCACCCCCTTGCTCATGCTCTCTCTCTCTCCCCCAAAAAGAGAGAATTAAGCTAATTATAGTATATATTTTTTATTAGATCCCCAAAATGGTAGATCTTAAATTTGTTTGAAAGTATTTTTTCTTTCTAAATTTTAACATGACATGTATCTTTCTATCAGCTAAATATCAAAGGATTTATTAGGAAAAATGTATGCTTTTAAAATTTTGGCAGGAAACAATTTCACATTTTTGTGTAATTCCCTTTCAGAGAAACACATGTAAAAGCAGAATTAAGGAACAGGAAATATTTTGTTAGTTTCTGACTTTCTTAGACCTGCCAAAATATGTGTTAGCTTTGCCCTATCATTGCCAGCTCAGTTCTTGTAATAGGTGGCTTTTAGATTTTTCATTCTCAGCAATATGTAAAGTTCAAATATAGTGTTATTTTTGTTCTAGGTTTTTTTTTAAGAGGAAGCAAAGTTTGTTTTTGTTTTGTTGTTTTTTTTAAAGATTTTATTTATTTATTTGACACAGAGAAACACAGCTAGAGAGGGAACACAAGCAGAGGGATGAGAGAGGGAGAAGCAGGCTTCCCGCCGAGCAGGGTCTGCATCCTGGGACTCCTGGATCATGACCTGAACCAAAGGCAGTTAACTGCCAGGGGCCCACTCTGCTATGGCTGAACCAAGGGTCCCTGAAAGAAAGATGGTGTTGGCGAGAAGGAGAGAGCCCCGAAGATTCCTTTCTGATCATTTGCCAGGCATCTCCGCCTTGCCAGCTTTCAGTATGTTTATTTATAGGCAACAAGTTAAAGATTCTCATGAAGAATTTTTTTTTTTAAGAGAATGATTTTTGATTATACAGTGTTTTTGTTAGAGAAACATAGTGCTCTGATCAGTGAAACATGCTTCTGCTGGTGCACCTATCTATAACTCAGAGTTAATCCCTTCAGCCAAACTAAGGGCATGTTAATCAGTAAGGCTTTCTACAACATTTTACATTTGGCGCCTAGACGGTAAAGGGTAGGCTAATGATATGGTGTTTTTTAAGCTGGTCTTACAGACAAGAAGGCAATTGAAAGGCTTGGATTAGTTATGTACAAAGTTTTAGATACATTATTAATACAATGACCAGAGTTAGTCTGTCTGGCATCAAGGAGAAAGATAACTTATTTTACAAAGATAGAAGCGCTTGCTTAAGCCTCCTTTCTATGACTGGGTGCAGAACTCTTTATTTATGGATCCTTTGTGTGCGTGGCAATGTTCTTGTGCCGTTTTAATTCTTGTATTAACCCTGTATTTAACCATTCAAGGAGCTCTGAAAATCTTCTCCACAGGCTGCAGGAAATTTAAAGGGACAGTACAAAAAGTACACTCTTAAGGGCTGTAAGAGAGTCTAGGTTTGGCCTGAAGCTTCCTGGGGCCCTGTCAAGAGTAACGTGCTTTGCTTTTAGGATATAGGTCAGTTAGTAGAAGGAGGAGATGCCAGATTCACACCATCTGCAGGAGCGAGGCTCAGGCTGCTCCTCCTTCACTGTGACCATGTCAGGCCTACTGGGGTTATTTTAGGATGGGAGGAGCTGTGCTTCTACTGCTACCTTCTCACTGACACTTAGGGAATTCAGTGAGTTTTCCCATGAGGCAGGAGTTGTGCTTCTACTGCCATCTTCCCCATGGTGTCTCTGTCAGCTTTCAAACCCAACACTTAACCAACTGAGCCACCCAGATGCCCCTGTTCTAGATAAAATTTATAAGTTATTGTCAAGTAGATGCTCTTGAAAAAAAAAAAACAACTTAAGCTCCTTTGCTATTTTGTATCACTGTTACACCTTTGATTTGCTTTCCTATTTAGCATTCTGTTTATTTGTACAGCTTGGAAAATTGCCTTAACCTATGTCCACTTGGTTAAGTCTTTGATAGGAGAATTTAGTCAGTTCCTTCCCTGAAAACTTACTTTGCCAATATTTTTCTTTCTTCTACTCATACAGACAGCTGACTGTGCCTTAGCTGGAATTGTTTCCTGGAATCACATCAACACAACCTTACTTGCTATGTGTTCTCCAAACTTAAACACATTTCCATGTCCAACATCTTCTACTGGATGCCTTTGAATAGTTTTCTAACTGGAAAGTGAAAAGCTTAGTTTTCCACAGAGTCTTTGGACACCATACATAATTGCAGGCTATATTGATACTCCCTTGGAGCCAACTCTAAAAAAAATTCTGTACCTTTAGTCTTGGATTTTTCCAGTAGCTATATGTGGTGTCTGCATCAGATGCTATGAATGCTTTTAAGAAGTGAAGAAGAGGGACACAATATTGACAAAAATGTCTAAAGTAAGAGGAAATGGAAATGCTACAATGGATTTCTTATGCAAGGCCAGATAACCTACCACCTGATTATATTGTCTTGGAGTGTCTAAAGAACATTCTTTTCATTTAAGATAATGAAGAATCTGCTGACAAAGGAGATAGCAGTATCTCTGAGAATCTTAATGATAGCTGTTCTCTGCATGGTGTGATTTTTAGTAGGAGTATAATGTAAAGTACTACCTAATAATCAGTGGATATAGTGGGATTTTGGAAAAGCAGAGCAAGTAGAAACACTTCACCTTCAGAGGCAAGGAGAGCAAAATTAATACATACTGAGTAGGATGACATGAGTGTCTATCAGGACAATTTGATCTGGGGCACCTGAGTGGCTCAGTTATTAAACGTCTGCCTTCAGCTCAGGTCATGATCCCCGAGTCCCAGGATCAAGCCCCGGGCTCCCTGCTCAGCAGGAAGCCTGCTTGTCCCTCTCTCACTCCCCCTGCTTGTGTTCCCTCTCTAGCTGTGTTTCTGTTGAATAAATTAAAATCTTGGGGGAAGAAAAGGATAACTTGATCTTTAGGACTCTGTGATGATGACTAAATAGATCATAGTTTTCCTAAGAGAGAGATAGCTATATTTAACTATTAAATATTTTGATTTGTATAATTCAAATTGATTTGTATAAGCTTAAAAGCTAGGGAGAAGTTATGGTAATGAAAAAGTGTGGTCTTTCTTTCAGCTTTGAGATCTAATGTAGTTCAAAAATCTAAATATATTCATAAATCCATAGCCTGTTGTTTGATTTTGTGGTCTGATTCCCTTGAGGAAGAATCCTGAAATAATAAAGGACATGGAGGTGTTTTCTCTTTTTTTTTTTAAAAGATTTTATTTATTTATTGAGAGAGGGAGAGAGAGAGAGATCACAAGTAAGCAGAGAAGCAGGCAGAGAGAGAGAGGAGGAAGCAGGCTCCCTGCTGAGCAGAGAGCCCGATGGGGGCCTGGCATCCAGGCCCTGAGATCATGACCTGAGCTGAAGGGAGAGGCTTTAACCGACTGAGCCACCCAGGCACCCCATGGAGGTGTTTTCAATAGAATTAGTATAGACAAGGAAAATGACAAAACTTTCAAAGAAATGTTTGATCCTTTTTGCTGATACTGGCATTAAAGAACAAGAAATGCCACAATAGTTCCCCAGTTAGAGTTTGAGCTCATGGAGGCTACCTGATAAATATTTTACCAAATTTATTTTATAGTTGGGACAAATGGGTCACCTATACAGCTTTGGTTACTTCCCCTAGACCCAAATCTCTCTACTTTATCTGCATGGTAAATCGGCAACAATAATACACTCCATGAGGACGTTCAGTGACTAGTGACACTAACAAAGACCTGAAGATAGCTAATGTAGTTGTGCCATATCCCCCATTCAGCTGCCTGTCTGATCGGTGAGTTAGCCAGGTGGATGACAGTGTATATCTCTAAACCTAACCAAGTATTGGTTCCAATTGCATCTGCTTGGCTAGAATTGTTTCAGGCATGGTTATTTTTTGTTGGAAGAGAAGAACAAAAGTTTGAATTAGTGAATAATTACTTCTTGGTATTCATTAGTAGGGACAATCAAAACCAAACGTGATTAATGGTTCCCTAGAATGGATAGCAATATGCATTCGTTGTCTCACATCAAAGCTGTTAATTCCTTTCTTCCCTATTACAGCTTAATCTCCAGGGACTTTGTTCAAATTAACCTTCCACCAGATTTTCTATTAGTCCAATATATTGATCATGTCATGTTAATTGGATTCAGTGAAAGGGAAGTGTCGAATATCCTAAATTATCTAGACAAATGTGTGTCAAAGGTTGGCAGGTAATTCCGCAGAACTTAAATTGCCCATCACAATAATGAAATCTTTAGGAGTTCAGTGGTCTGTGAGGTGCTAGGATATGCTTTTTATGATAAAGGACCAGTTTTGTACCTCTAACCTCCAAAGTCCAAGAAGGAGGCACAGTGTTTCCTGAAGCATTTTGGATTTTAGAGACAGCATCTACTACATTTGAGACCAACCAGAACTAATTTATTGGGTAACCCTGAAGGTAGTTTTGAGTGGGACTCAAATGCTCTGCAGCAATTCAAGGCTATAAGGAAAACAAACATGTCACTTAATCCATATGGCCTATCATATTTGATGGTACTTGAGGTATACAGAGTGGATAAGGATGCTGTGTACAGTCATCAGAAAACCCTGAAAGGAGAGTCACAGCCTGAAATCCTAAGGTTCTAGAGAAAAGTGACAATTTTGTAGCGAAGAATTTTTTTTCTCTTTGAAAAAGCTTCTGATATACTACTAGGTTATAGTAATGACCATAAGTGACTGAAACCCAAGCTGTATATCCTTCATTTCATAAATTTGTGTAGGGATAGTTACAATTCATTATATGATGGAAGTATGCTTTAGAGTTCCGGCTCAAACAGATTCGGAAGTCATAGTAAATTATATAAATAGGTGTGTTGGACTCTACTTTCCTCTGATCCTCTTCTTCAGTCATATCTCTGGTCTCATTGAGAATTTCCTATAACCAACTGACAGAGTTAAAAAAGGCATGGGCCTTGGTTAAGAGACGGGTTAGAACAGTATGTTGGCACTAGGCAGAAAGAACTACCATTGCACATCCTCTTTCATGAATGCCACTAAAGGACAGTGGTAAAGAGAAATCCTTCCACTGGACAGAACTAAGATGAACACGGCCATCAAATTAATATGAGAGGAGAAACAGCTCTCCTGTTGTACACTGACTATCAGGCACTGAAAATTAGCTTGGCCTAATTTGATTAGGAGTCACTAGAGAAAAGTACTGCAAGATCTGGTCAAAGAAGTCCGGAGAAAGAGTTACGTGGATAGACCTACAGGTACGGATGGAAAACGTACATAAATATCATTTTGTCTCACATTCATCCCCAACAGAGAAATTTACTCCCAAAGAGTGTCTCAAAACCCATAGAAATGAACAGGGCTAACTCCATAGATGTGTAATTCATATAGTCACATATGGTTCCACATCCAGAATGCTCCACGTTTGGTTTAATGCACTGTCATCGCTTTGAAATTCATACGGATTTTTGAATAAATTTTCACTTTGCACTGTACTCCACAAATAATGTCAGCTATTTCTAATAGGATGAGTAGCCCAGTGGGTCACAACTGGCCTCTATTATATGCAGCTCCAGTATTTATCCCATGGGCTTCATTACCAAAGTTGTGAGTTTGGCAGTGATAGAGGTTATTAATGGAATTCAAGTCCCAGTACCTTGTCATCATCAATTCTGATCTTGCTGCTTGCACTTTAGAATATCCAATTAGGTAGCAGCTAAAATTGCCAGATGATATATACGATGTCAACTCAAATGTGAGTTGTAAATAAACAATAGGTCTTTTGTTTGCTGTTTTGGTATAAGTATGTGGAACACATTCATACAAAAAAAAATGTGCTTTATGTGTGAAATTCAAATTTGACTGTTTACATTTTTATGTGTTAAACCTGTCAATCTTATCTGCATTACAAACACTAAGTACTCAACTGAGCATGATTCTTTAGTGCGCCATCCATTCAGCTATCTAGTATTATGTTGATTAAATTAACCAGTTCCACCTTGAAAGTAAAAACACTATATTCTTTTTTTTTTTTTTTTTTTTTAAGATTTCACTTATTCATTTGACAGGGAGATAGAGAGCTCAAGTAGGCAGAGCAGTAGGCAGAGGTAGAGGGGGAAACAGGCTCCTCGCTGAGCAGGGAACCAGATACAGGGCTTGATCCCAGGACCCTGGGATCATGACCTGGGGTGAAGGCAGCCGCTTAATCGACTGAGCCACCCAGGTGCCTCGAAAACACTATATTCTTATAGCAATCAATATATATTGTAGCTATAGAAATTTTCTTCCATATCTGAAATGTTTTCATAAGTACCATTATAAACATGTTTACAGACTGTTTGATGTATGAATATCTTATGCTTCAGATGCAGTTGGGTTAATGCATTGATTTTATTTCAAAGTCAGTGAGACAATAGGCCCTTGACCACAGAATTACTGGTCTTATGTTGTTCCCCAGAAAAGAGACAACTGTGTAGTAGAACAGAGTAATAGCTCACTGCAGCCTCAACTAGAGCACCAGCTACAGAGATCTATACTTTGGGATTTGAGTGCTGTCTTCTAGGACATGGCATATGAATCTAATGGTAATCGACACTATGCCAGTAGCAAGAGTCTATTATCTAAAAGCAATGGAAGAATGTAGAAGTAACACCTCGTACTATCACTTATATGAGTCACCTGTATAATGTATGTTTTCTGTCCCTAAAATTTAGCCATTTCTGAGGTTAAGACCTTAATTTCCAGATGGTCAGTGCCTCCACCAATGGGCACAATAAGGGTTCCAATGAACTGGAGCTTTAAACTACTATTTGGTCACTTTGGGTTTATTCTGCCACCTGACATAATTCTGATTATCAAAAAGATAAAGGTTGCTTTTTTGGCTTGAGGTTCTGGGAGAATTATGTCTGCAATCAAGAGAATTCACTTGAAAGTTTCTTATTGTTTGCTTACTCAAGCATTAAAGAAATGAGCAAACAATAAAATATTATTTCAGCAATTAATTACAGTATCCAAGTCCTCTGACTTTATTGTAACAAAGTCTTGGGGATATTTTGCCAGTGTCCCTAAAAGTAAGGAGGATGGATTTTAACAAATGAAGTAAAATTGGAATTTCCAGCAGACATACTGTTTAATTCTCTTCTACTAGATGGGCTATTCCAAGATGCATTTGTTTTGAATGATCTTTTAGGAGATAATCCAGCATGGCCAATCATTCAATCAGCTACATTTGTTCAAACTCTATGGACAAGTTTGCTGCAGGACTTCCCATTTTCCCTTACTCTTAGGTTCCTGGGACCATACCCCTCAATAAAATTTTAACAAACAGGCTTTGACTTAGACTTGGTTATAAAGAAAACTATGTAAAGGAGGCTGCTTTTACTTTTTTCCTGAATTATAACTTTTTAAAAAATTATTACATCACTAATGTTTTTTTTAACCTTATTTCACAGTAAATGGTCCCTAAACAAAGATTCCAGTTACTAATATGTAACAATTATATGTCAGTGGCAGAATTTTAAATACTTTTATTTATTTATTTATCTGAGGGGGGGGCATGAGCAGGGAGGAGAGGCAGAGGAAAACAGAGAAACAGGCTCCCCGCTGAGCAGGGAGCCTAATGTGGGGCTCAATCCCAGGACCCTGGGATCCTGAGGTGAGCTGAAGGCAGATGCCCAACTGAGCCACCCAGGCACCCGAATGTGGTAGAATTTTAATATAATATTGCTTCAGTGGCCAAGTGTGCTATTTCTTCTACAATTCACTCATGTAATCATTATTATGTTTTATGCTTTATTATTAGCACAACATAAAATTAATAGTGTTAACTATTAGAAAAAAACACTTTCCCTACTCATCACTAGGTCCTGGCATTTTAACAAGAGATAAGCTCCAACAAGATCCAGAGAAACAATTTTAAATTTGACTCCCAGATACATCGGCACTAAAGGATTGCCACAGACCAGAAGCAGGGTGATTCCTATGGCTTCCCTCTGCAAGGCACGGACCGCCATGACCCGCCCTCAAAGTGAGTGAGTTAGGCAGAGTCGTGGTCATCGACGCCATGCAGCTTTGCTTTCTTTGTTCTCCCTTTCCACCCTGACTAGTTCTGAAAAACACTTTTCTCCTTCTACCTACAATTATATCAAACCTTCCTCTGCTCCTACTTTTATCTTGCTCACGTCAAGCCTCAAGTTTCACCCTACCCTTTTAAAACATGATGATTATTGAGATAATGAGAAAAATAATCACAGTAGTATGGTAGCTGCATTGTTACTAACTTACTAACAATAGAAATCTCACCACCTCTCAATCGCTTGTTTACCTCCCTGCATTTACAGGGGAGGCAGAAAGTATGATTTGTCCCTAATTGATTGTTCCTTAGATCAGACTTTAACCAGAACATCCTGTGTAATAGTTGGGGTCTTCATGGGCACTATTGTCACACAAGATTGATGAATCATAACTTAAAAGAAACTCTGTGATCTAAGTCAAAACTCTTTGATCTTATATGTAACACTGTACTATAAATAAAGAGCCCTGAGAACAGTGTTTTCAGGAGATCCCGCACCACACTTCGAATTTGGTCTCCTCATTCAAAAGCGCAGATGCCTTCCTCACCTCTCAGTCCTGACTGTTGCTGGGGCTGGCCCCCAGCAAAGGATTTCCTAGTTCCTTCTAACTTGTTAGCAGCTGACATTGGAGAATTGCAATGGGAAAGGATTCTCAAAGGATGACACAAAGATGGGCAATATAAACTTAGATAGTGTTGAATATATTATATTGAGCATTCATAATTTAATGTGTTAACATGAGTTATGGGAACAAATGATTGGCTTCATTGATTAATTATGTCTAAATTCAATACTGGGCTGTGGTGGGTCAGTAAGGTAGAGGGGCCACACCACTGCAAATGAGTCTGAAGTAGTTTTTTATATGCAACCTGCTCACTCACTTTAGTCACCTCTGGATAGTGTAGATAAAATCCAAATTTCAAAAAAAAGGAAGGAAGGAAGAAAGGAAGAAAGGAACAGTATAGTATAATTACATGAAATTAGAGTTTGTCAGTTTATTTTTTATACCTGTGTTGTTTGTTGCATTTGTTGTGCATCCCCTTTTATCTAGCAGTGAAGGAGACATTCTATGGCATAACTTACACTGATTATCATTTCACTACTCCCTCCTCCTCTCCCTGCAGTTCTTTCTTGACTGATATGAAGAACTCTGGAGTTGGCAAATGTTACACTTTATATTTTAGGAGTGGCTTAATGATTTAATTGGCATCATTCCATGGTGATTTAATAAACTATTAAAATTGTATCTACCCTTTATAGAATATGATTTTATTAATTTGGAGCAAAGGGAAAAAAAATAGAAAGCAAAATGGCAAAGGCACACTGTGCCTTTTCCTTTTGTATCTTTCCATATTTATTCTTTACCATTCATTGCGCCCCCAGGGGGCTAACCTCTGCAGACTACACTACTGATGCTGCCAAAGGGCTGGTTTCTAATGGCAGGCCGCCTGAGGGATCAGAGGGAAGGAGGAAGGACAGCTCTTGTCTATCCTTGCTATGGGCAGCATTCTCTGGCTCTGGCTATATCCACTTACCTCTATAGCATCGCTTGCCTCCCTTTCTGATTCTCTCTCACTGAGCTTCAGTGACATCATTTTCTCCACTGTGTTTTTTTTTTTTTCTTTTTTTCTGATTCAAGGTCAGTAATGACATATTAGTATCTGAGTACCTCAGCACCTGTTATTATTCCTGTGACAGTGTGCTTACTCCTGTAAACATTTCCTTTACTAAAGACTCGAAAAATCTGAGTGGAAATCTGTTTCCTTTTGGGACCTTGACTGATAAATGTATCTACCATTTTCAATAAGGTGTTTTGGGAATTGTATAGAAGCATGAGAGGCTGAAAAGAATACAGAGGTTACATGTTCTACACTTTGTAACCTTAACCCTGACCATGGGAAAGGTTTCTCATACTTTGAGCTCTTCAAAAGAATCTATATAAATCCAAGGCTTTGCCTTATATTTCTTGTTTTCTTTGAACTTGTTAAACTTTAAATCCCTGCAGCAGTGCCAAGCAGGGGGTTCCACATAGACCTCTGCTGTTTTAATAAAAGGAAGAGAAAAAGGAGACAAAAATAATGAAGTAAAAGACCTGAGGAGTGACTCAGTTGTGAGATTCTGGGATATTGGTAGGGAAAGAAAAACAGTACTAGGGGAAAAAAAAGTCACTAAAAAAGCTTAGATTAAAAAAATATGAAAATTTTGGATGTGGTTTTATTTTAGCTATTTGCTTGCAGTAGTTATAAAAATTAAATTTATAGAAACCTTTTCATTTGTTTTTAAGAAACTACTTTTCCAATATCATAATAGGGATAACACTATTTTTAAAATTGCACATTGGGAACTGTAAAATATGGTGTTCTAATCTCTGTAGGTGCTGAAATCACAAGAGCTGTAGGGGAATCATGTCATTATATATAAAGTAATAGAAATCCTGGCCTTATTATTTTTAAAGCTTTGATCTATCTAGCCAAACAGGTTAATAAAATAAGAGACTCAGGATGGATTTCTCTTCTAGTGAAAAGTGTAAAGCAGAGTACAGTTGGACAATTCTGAATCATTATAAGATTAAAGAGGCATCTGCAGCTTAAAGGCAAGTTTTATCCACATAAAGACCCAACACAGTGGAGATGGATACCCGGCTTCCATGTCACTGATATTTCTTAAAAGAAAGGATAATGATTAGAGTATCTTGGTTGGATACCATTGGGAAAGTGAATTTTCTGGTAATTTTGCTCACAAGAGCAGAGCTAATGATCTCTCAGTTAAATTAAACAATGTGCAGAGCCACCCATAGGACCTTCCTGCAGATGATATCAGCTTCATTTTTGTGATGATATGTGAATTAAGGTACTGCTAAAACATAATGGTATAAAAGGTCTATCTGAACTGTGAAGAATTAATCATGCAATGGCGCCCTATCATAAAACTTGAATTTCAACTTTTGTTTTTTTTTTTCTATATTGTCCTGATAATGAAAATTCTGACTTTGGGGAAAATGTGTTTCTACACATTTGTAATTTCAAAAGCATCAGGAAGGAGTCCTATGTGAAATTAGGTTAATGATAGAGCACTGTAGTACCATTGTGATCTAAGGTAAAAGACATTGTCAGTAAAATACTATATTCTATGCCAGACTTACCTTGTGGTTTCCTTATAAATGTTTATCTGATTTATGTTTTTTTAAAAAAATATTTTATTTATTTATTTGACAGAGAGAGATATCACACATAGGCAGAGAGCCAGGCAGAGAACAAGAAGGAAGCAGGCTCCCCGCTGAGCAGAGAGCCTGTTGTGGGACTCAATCCCAGGTCCCTAAGATCATGACCTGAGCCAAAGGCAGAGGCCTAACCCTCTGAACCACCCAGACACCCCTGATTCATGTTGGTTTTTTTAAGGTTTTATGTATTTATTGAAGAGAGGGCAAGTGAGAGAGGGAGAGAGGATGCGAGGTAAGGAGGGGCAGAGGAAGGACAGGGAGCTGAGCAGGGAGCCAGACAC
This sequence comes from Spilogale gracilis, assembly GCA_004023965.1. Lineage (NCBI taxonomy): Eukaryota > Metazoa > Chordata > Mammalia > Carnivora > Mephitidae > Spilogale > Spilogale gracilis. The sequence continues at coordinate 76,023 of PITA01002324.1, forward strand.
ATGACTAGATCCCAGAGTGCTGAGATGGTGACTTGAGCCTAAGGCAAATGCTTGTGAATGAGCCATCCAAACCCCTTATGAGTTTTTTACTTACGCCTTTTTAAAAAATTTTTATCAGGGGCCTGGGTGGCTCAGTGGGTTAAAGCCTCTGCCTTCAGCTCAGGTCATGATCTCAGGGTTCTGGGATCCAGGCCCCCATTGAGCTCTCTGCTCAGCAGGGAGCCTGCTTCCTCCTCTCTCTCTGCCTATCTCTCTGCCTACTTGTGATCTCTCTGTCAAATAAATAAATAAAGTCTTAAAAAAACTTTTAAATCAATTTATATACAAAGATTTAAAATACTTAAGAGACTACCATTCTTAACTCCTTTTTATGTTTTAAATTGTAATATATACAGGGGGTTCTAAACTTCTACTGCCTTCTTTGGTATATTTAGTTTATTGAAATATAGTTAATGAGATGCTCTCCTACCATACCACAGTAATTATTCTTGGAAAGATTTTTGAATCCATTTTCTTTATAAAATGAAAAGAAAAGAAAAATTTAAAAGAACCCTTGAAGTTTCTCTCACCCATGCCTGAACTTAAATGTAAAGTTTTAATACCTTTGGACTCTATCTTTGAATGTTTGTCTCTTCACAGATTTTAGAGTGTGGAAAAATGCACCCTCATGTTCATCAATTATAAAGTGCAGAAAATAATAGTATTAAAGTAATGAAGAATAAGACAAATGATACAATGTATATAGAGTATTTAATACAGAGGCTGAAACATATTTAACTATTTGAACTCAGTGGCAAATCCCAAGAAGAATCCTGTGTTTCCCAGAGCAAATAAAAAGGCACGAGAATATTTCAAGTTCTTAAAAGCCTATAGGACAAATGTCCTTACTCATCATCTCACAGGATCCTTCAGTTGTCTGGTCTTTCATACTTTAACTCCTCCTGATAATGTCATCCACTTAACCCTATCATGCTGGGATTCCAGTCTGATGGTAAAAGGAACTGAAAGGTGGTAGTGACAGGAATACCTCTATTTACCTATTTCTCATTGTATAGTTAAACTACAATACCCACCTCTACCTCATTCTGACAGGATGATAAGAAGGTTATTAATCAGAAGCAGATAACTGACTTGAAATATGGGAAGGCATATTGTGAGCTGATTAAAGGACACGTCATCAAATGTAAAACAAAAAGGTCTGAGCCATATTTGCAAATCACAGAATCTATTTCTCTTCCTTTTATCTGTGATAAAATAAAGCTTAGTGGAAAAGGGGGGATAAAAGTAAAGAGGTAAGAAAAGAGTCTTTTCTTTTTTCCTTTTTTCCTCTCCTCTCTTTTCCTTTTCTCTTTCTCTTTTCTCCCTTTCTCCCTCCCTTCCTCCCCCTCTTCCTTCCTTCCTTCCATCCTTCCTTCCTTCCTCCCTCCCTCCCTCCCACCCTTCCTCTGTTCCTTCCTTCCTCTTTTCTTTCTTTCTTCTTTCTGTCTTTCTTTCTTCCCTGTCTCTCTCTCTATTTTTAATTGAATAGAGGAAATAAATAGTACTCTCAGCCTCCATCCACTGGGTCTCAGCCCTCTGTTGCCACATGCATATACATGAGGGGCAAGATTTCTGGTCCAAGGTCCAATACATTTCATCAGAATACCCTTGGAGAGAAAAAAACAAAACAAAACAAAACAAAAACCACAACAGGCTAGAATTGCGGGTGAGACTAAAGCAGAAAGCTGAGGCAAGGTTAAATCTTGGCAAAGCTGGCTGACAAGCAATGTCTGTAGTAAGTGGTGGCCTATGCAGACAAAATTGGAGGGCGGCCATAAGAGACTTCTGATACACATGCTATGTTTCAGCTACCCTGAATATCTCTTACTTCCTCAACATTGTCCAGTTACTTCCACAATTTAGGGGTTTGCAAAGGCTAATCTTTGTGCTTAGAATGCTTTATCTGGATGTTAGATGAGTAGATCCTCATTAGCATTTGTGTTTCAGTTTTAGAAAGCATCTTCTGGCCTGTCCATATTAGTATCCATCCAGTCTGTTTGAAACCATTGCACTTACTCAGCATAGCACTCATTAGTTTTATATTCACTCAACTTTGCTGATTTTACCTTTCCCTTAATAAAGTGCTACCTATACACAGCATCCTCACTATCTTGTGTTCTCTACTATATTCTAGTCCTAAAGCAATATCTGGCCTAAAATATTTTTTTTGCAAATTGAATACATAGAGGTATGTTTTTCCAAGTTGTAAACAGATATACCTGTAAGGAAAGGATAATCTTTGCCAACAGATCAACTTGGAGGTAGCAAAGAGATTGATGCAGGTTTTAGCAACCTTATTAACTCCCAGATGATGAGAAGCACATTCAGAACTGGAGGGTGAGGAGTCCCATGAAGATACATGGGCCTTATCCAGTCCTCTGAAAAAAGGTCTGAAGAGATGCTTTCTCAATATCAGGAGCCAGAGGGGAAGCAGAGAGGAAACACTGGACAGATGCATGGTCTCCACCTCTCCCACAGGTGGTTATTAATGAAATTCACGGCAACTTATGCCTTTTAAACTGATATGAAAGATAATTATGCTCTAATTGTTTAAAAATGGAACCTAGAGAAGTTTAAGGAGACACTAATGGACACATTTTGAACTGTATTGGGAATGATTTATTTATCAAGAGTAAATAATTTTACAATCATTTTGAAAATGCCTTTGTTGGTTGAATATACTTCTAAAAAGTAAAGTTATTATTTCCAAGACGGAAGATTGGGGGAAGGATTAGACTTGGGAATTAAAGTGAATTTGCTTTAAGCCAGTTCCTTTTAAGAAATCTGAGGTTTATGGATTCTTGTAAATGTTATTTATCATATATGTGAATCAGTTTTCCCCAGTCTAAATTTATATTGGTTTTCTAGGTCACAAAGTTAGCCTTCCACCTCTTCACTATTTTCCAGTTGATGTGATTTGTGCCAAGAAAAACCTTTCCCTCAGGAATTAGGAGTAAGTGGACTAGTACATGGAATCATTCATACCTTATTAGTCATTGCCAGATATTTTTTTCTAGATGCTGTTGAATAGAGTCTTCAAGGAATCCATACATTAATTAGAAATATTGGCAAACTTTAACATGTAATTTTATATAATGCATTCATTCATTAGTTAGAGGTTCATATTCATTTCATTCAAGTAGGACTTTTTTTTTTCCTTTTCACTTCTTATATAAGAAATGAAAAACATCTTCCAAGCTTCTCTTATTTCAGATCTTAACTCTATTTATGGCGGGAGGAGGAGTTTTGTTTTTTGCAGCAGATGTTTTGTTTTAATGCTAGGTTGTGAGTCTATCTTTAGTTCAACATAATGGTGCAGGAAACAATTATCTGAAAATTGTTAAGATTACAAGAAAACAAGGTAGGTTGGCTTTAGTCAAATATTCAAGCAGGATTGAATGACTTGAGGACACCGGTGCTTCTGGATTTAGTAAAATCATTTCTTTGATTCACAAAAGCCCCCTTTCATTGAAAAACAGTCGGTGATTTTTTTTTTTTTAATCTTGGTCTTTGCTTATTAGACACCCCACATAGACCCTCCCCTGATCTCACCTTGGTCCCCAGTCAGCTTCTTCAGCTTGATGACATCTCATTTTGGATTTCAAAATGTCCTAAAAGTCTTCTCCTGTTTGGGGTATAGAATGGTAACTTAAACCAGGCAAACTACTAATAGGTCTGGTTTGAACTTTTCAAGGTTTAACTTTAACAAGTTTTGAAACCTGACTGTAAGTCACTTACCTATTTTCTTTAAAGAATATAATGAACCATAATGATAGGATGTTTCACCTGAAAAATATTTAAATTTAAAACATCCAGTAAAATTCACAAAGTATCACATTCCAACCTCTAGGACATTTCTGCTGTTTATTTGTGGAGAATAAATATTTATTTGTGGAGAATATATATATACATACACACATATATTTGTATTATATGTATTATTTGTGTATATATATGTATGTGTATGTGTGTGTATATATGTGAGAATATATAGAGACGCTCCAACATTAGTAATTTTTTTAAAAGACTTATTTATTCCTTTGAGAAATAGAGAGAGCTCAAGCTAGAGTGGCTGGCAAACTGAGGAAAGAGGCAGACTCCCGGCTGAACACAGAGCCTGACATGGGGGGTGGGCTCCATCTCACACTCTTAGATCATGACCTGAGTTCAAATAGTCAGATGCTGGGGCGCCTGGGTGGCTCAGTTAGTTAAGCGACTGCCTTTGGCTCAGGTCATGATCCTGGACACCCGGGATCGAGTTCCACATCGGGCCCCCCGCTCCGCGGGAAGCCTGCTTCTCCCTCTCTCATTCCCCTGCTCGTGTTCCCTCTCTGGCTATGTTTCTCTCTGTCAAATAAATAAAATCTTAAAAAAAAAAAAAAAAGGAGTCAGATGCTTAACCAACTGAACCACTCAGGTGTTCCTAATTCTATAGAGTTTTGCAAGGTCAAGGTTTTTTTTTTAAATAACAAATATAGAGGAGAACCTCTCCTTCCTCTTTTCCATTCTTTCTTACTTCTTTTCATCTATAAAAGAAATTCACAGATACATACCAGCATGAAGCACAGTGCTTGGTAATAATGATATTTATTGTTGCTTTGGGGGCTATCATTGCTGTTGTCACTGTTTTCATTGCTTATTAAAAATAATTTTGACTAACCTAGATTGAAGCTCTCATCTAGGTTATATTATTGCTTTTTATTTTCAAAGAATATTCATTCTACTATTATCTGACAGGTTTAATTGATTTTACTCATAGTTCTACTACAGATGAAATGGTCCTATTCATCATCATTAACCTAATCTTCAAATGGTCTTTCTGTTTTAGTCCTTTTGTTTCTCCTATCCTCATAACTTTATGTAAACTACTAGGTTTCATTACATAAACATTGAAAACATATAAATAAATATTCTCAGCTAACAGAAAACCTGTTTGCCGGCAGAAATATCAGAAGAGTACTCATAGAAATACTCATCTCTTTTCCCCACCTCCCCCCTTTATCTGCAACTTCTCAAAAGAAAAAAAAAAAACAACTATTATCTATGTTTCTTCTTGATTTTTTAGGCTTCTTTGACTCCAATAAACAGTTGACCTTCAAACTTCAGATGCTATCTAGGAAATCTTACTGTTACATTTATTTCCTACATATTTTTAGATCATATATATATATATATATATATATATATATATACCCATAGTGAACATTTTATAATTATAAATACACACTAATTTAGAAACCCTCAGGTTGGAATTTATTATACCTTGGGCATAAGTAACATTTCAACACAGCTATGAATTTTCTCTCCCTCTCTCCTTGCTACTCCCCTCTCTTCCTTCTTTTCTTCTTTCCTATCAGCCCTCCATCCTTCTCCTTTCCCTCATTCTTTCTTACCCTCCTCCTTCCCCCCTTTTTTTCTTCCTCCTTCCCTCTTTCCCTTCTTCCCTCCCTTTCTTACTTCCTTTTTCTGTGATATAAATATCTTTTAAAATATGATAGAGCTCTGCTTTGCTTTTATTCTGGAAACATATCCTTTCTCTTCTCTATTTTACATTAAAGTGACATATAAAAAACAGGAAGAAATGATTCAATGACCCAATCTATTTTCCAATCTGAAAATCAAGATATAGGGATTTAAATGGAGCCCATTATTTGCCACCACCACCTTATTAAAACACTGATAAATACCCTAATCTGAAACAGGTAAAATTTTTATACAAGTTTACTTAGTTATTATAAAAGGAAGGTTTGTGTGTCCTTTCCAAGAATATTTTAAAAGGCAATGAATATCAAAATAAGAAAGAAATCACTTGTATGCTAAGAAATTCATATTTTATAAAATACTTTCATTTCTTTTCCATCTTATAGTAAGCATTGAATTTATGCCATAGGATATTTTATGACTAAGGTAAACTTTGAAAGTTACATTATTCTGTAAACATCTGAAAATATTTGCATTAGTAGCAATAAATTTGTATTCGTGCCATATGGAAATGAGTACCAAGCAAAGAATCATTTTTTTAAATTTATTTTTTGTAGCAGGTTACTATAAACAGAAGTATTTATTTTAGTTCGTCCTTACTTTTGCATGCTGTCTTAAAAAGTATTTAAAATATATATCACTTAATTGGGAAGTTTCCTTTGAGCTTTTGAAGGAAAAATATTTTATATTATAAAATCTTCAAACACTTTTAGTGGGTGTTTTTTGTTTTTGCTGCTGATCCAGGTTTATGAGCCTTTATAGAAATTTGTAGAAAAGATGAAGTGTTCTGTCTTTTTAACTGTAAATCAAGGTTATTTGGCTCATTCCTGTTTATACAGCTGTAGTGCAACTTTCTTTAAATAATTGTTGCACTTATGAAATAAACTTTCCCCTACCTCACAAACATGACCAGTTGCCAACCACTTTTACTTTCAGTGACAGCCCAGTTAAGAATTCAGCTATACTTTGTAGGACACCATGACCTGGATATAAACTGTATCTATCTCTCATCTTCCATAATAATTGAAACAATCATCTTGACAATTGTTTCTAGAACCTGGAAAACTATTTTTGCCTAATCTGCTTTTAAGTTTTGAAAATATTTTGTTCTGTATCTGGGATAGTAATTTCCCCAATGTTTGTGTGGAATATTAGAATGTATCATTCAAATATACTTTTGGACCCTTGTCCTCTCTTGTTTCAGTACATTTGGACACACATTGTTGTCTTACTTTGTGCCACTTTTAACTCTTACCATGGAATCCATCACACTGATTTATAACGATGCATTTAATTTTTTATAACTTATATAATATCTATATTTCCTTGCAGTTTTTGATAACATGTGAATATATTATCTCTAAATTCTCACTTAAAAAAAAAAAGTCCCCTAAACACTAGGCACTTAATATGTGAATGTGGAAATATACCGACTCTGTTAAAATGTAGAAAATTCTGCTATGAAACAAGAGGTGTATAAAAATAAATAAGGCTTTAAGTCATCCATTGATTCTTGAACTAGCAATCACTGTAAAATGCTCTCGCATTTTTGTACCTTAAAGGAAAACTTCTTCCATATACTTTCACATGATATAAGAATCTCATGTTTTTTTTGTTTGTTTGTTTGTTTGTTTTTTTTAAAGATTTTATTTATTTGACAGAGAGAAACACAGGCAGAGAGGGAACACAAGCAGGGGGAGTGAGAGAGGGAGAAGCAGGCTTCCCACCGAGCAGGCAGCCCGATGTGGGGCTCGATCCCGGGTCTCCAGGATCATGACCTGAGCTGAAGGCAGTCGCTTAACCAACTGAGCCACCCAGGCGCCCCTAGAATCTCATGTTTTTTAATTGTGAGAGTTGCCTAATCATTTTATAATGCTGAACATCTTCTATTCTTGTCTTCATAAGCCCCTGTCTTTCTTGTGTTCCTTTAATTGCTATTATCATATACCCTTTCCTGATAATTCCAGTACAGATGACAGATTTCTTCTTTTTCTTTCTCCTGTCATTTGTCTTTGCAGCAAAATAACTATGATCTTCCTTGAACCAGTCCTTTTTAAATTAGCTTTACCATAAGAACTGTAGGTTTCTACATAACTTGAAAGCTCCCTCAAATGTCTAACAAAAGCCAGGTGTAAAGAGTCTAACCTAACTGAATAGTTAAGTACAGTGAGACAGAGTAGAGTATGGATATTCTTTGTCCTTAAAAGCAGTGGCTGTTTATTGTTTCCATTTCTTATCTTGTTGATGACTTTATAATTCAAGAGGATAAGAGTAATTTTCAGTGTTCTTTCTGCTTCTACACATCTATAGGTGAAGCTATTTCTGTGACAGAGTTCTATGAGAAAATTATATTTGCTGCAGTCATGAGACAACTCCTGAGTGATTTCAAATAAGGTCAGTAGAGTTCATGGTTTTATTAAGGTTTTTGAAAAACCTTTTCCCAATTCAGTGTCTTTTTTTCTCCTGACTGTTGTAATACTTAAAAAGAAATAGACAAAATCATGCTCAATTTATACATAGAAATGATTTTAAAGCATGAAAACAGAATTTTATACTTTTTTGTTTCTTTTCAATATATCCCTATCAATATGGAATGTTTCATTATGACTTCTAGTTCTGATGCTTGAAAAGACAAAGGCATTGGGTGTAACTCTATGTTTTCTCCTTACTCACAATCTCCTTCAATATTTCCAAAATCATCAACCTCCTTCAGTGTTTCAAAGGAAACTGGATAATGAAATATCTCTTTTTCTCCCCTCAAATATAATGAAAGTCTTGAATTAAATTATTTATATATCACAAACCTTGAATAAATTAGATGTAAAGGAGAGTCATTTCTACAGTCCATAGAGATTTAGTAGTAATTGCACTATTACAAAATAGCATGCTATTATTCCTTAGAATCTATTCCACCACACGAGGCCATATTTCTGGTGTCTAGCTACTTCTCCATAATCAGGGCACTATTTATATATACTGTATGTCAGTGAGGAAATTTGAGCTACTTTATTTTGGTCATCAGGTAATATAATCAGCCTACTTCTTTTATTTTGATTTATTTTGCTTTACCAAACATTGATAGTACCAAGATGCACCTGGGTTACTTAAGAGATGTCTATACTGTATTTAGTAATACAGACTTTGGGGGCTATGTTAGGGTTATGTGTTGTTTTCAGTTTTAACACTAAATATATGGTAATGTTAATCACTAATTTTACAACATTCAAAATCAAAGGACTATATTTCAGTGTCATAGGGAAAGGTATAAATAATAACATTTGGATGATAGATATTTAATATATTTTCGACTTAGTAGTTTAATTTTTATTAAAAAATGAGAAAAGAGAGGGACGTTTCAGTGGAAGTTTTATAAAAATAATGAAAATAAGTTAAATTTTGATAGTCTACTCTAATGCCTGGGTCAAAATATCACACACATTAAGTCTTACCTTTTCACGTAGAAACAGAAATGATCCCTTTGAAAAAAGTTGACTTTCTTCTCTGATTAGAATTTATCAGTGACTACCATTAGTACTTTTAATGCAATGTAAATTACTTTCTATGGCCTATAAGTTTCTGCATAATCCACACTCTGGCCACTGATGGACTCTCTCTAACCAACTTTAATCTGAGTCTTCTCTGTTAGGGCTCTATGTTGTCCCATCTCCATCCCCGTTCTGTCTTCCAACATGTACTGGGTGGGTGAAATTATTAGTACCTGCAGTGCATGTATTTGTCTATGAGTTGTTCTGATTTAATTATTCAGCATTATTTAAAACTCAAGTGTTTAAAATTTTCACTTAGGTAAGCAACTTTTAAAAGAAATAATGAATGGAAAATTATACATACAAATGTTTGCTATATTTATAGATGTCTAAAGTGTATTTTCATTTATACAAAACCAATCAACAGAACTTAAAAATTCACATTAATTTTTTTATTTTCAAAAATATAAATTGTACTATAAACATTTAAGAATGTTTAAAGGCAAGCTGAGTAGAATCTGTGTGGAATTTTTGTTCACAGCAAAACACACTTTTTAAAAAAACTGAAATATTACATTATACAATTCTGTAAAAAGAGTCTTAAGATTGAACTTTGTAAATAACTTCCTCAATTCTCTACTTCACTGGGAATATGTAAACAAAATCAGAGAGATAAATAGATACACAGAGTCATTCTGTGATATATATTGTTTTCCTAGATTTGTGAGATTATTCTCTTAACAAATATGAACCATTTGTTATTTAATTTCATATGCTAGCAAAATATAACTTCCTGGCTTTAATAAAATGTCTCATAAAGACATTCAGAAATTTTGTGGACATAAAATACCTCCTAAAACACAGTACTTTTATGAGCTGAGTGTAAATGAATCAAAACCATATGGCAATCATTTCTTTGAAATGAAATGCACATGGTGAAAATACAAAAGAAAGACTTGGGCGGAACTCATGTAAAAGTAGTCTCTGGATTTCTAAAGTTGATGTTGTATTTCCTGGTACTGAGAGAAGAGAGACCAACATAAGGGGCCTCTGCTTGCCTGGGACTGACAGAACAATGGATGTATGTCTCTGAGTGTTTCCATTTCATCAAAACACTTTGCCTTATAGATCGTGTCTCTATAAAACAAATATTTCCAGCCATTCTCTTTTTCTGTGGTGTAGCTGTACTCAGGACATGAAAAGAAATGCCTGGTGGGAGATTAATCTGGAGTGAGGCACCCTTTTAGAGTAGGAAGTGCCCTTAATATTACAGCCTGCAAAATTTGGAAGAAAATGCTATTATAAAATTCTTCTTGTGGTAAAAATTTTTACATTTTGTGAGATGGATATTTCTACACATACCTTCTTGTTTGTTCCTTCCTAAAATGAATGTTTTAAAAATGCTATTATAAAACCAAAGCATGCGTAAGTTCTTGAAACTCTTCACATGAAGTTTCTTCCCAGTTTAGTCTCCGATACACATTATATGGTTGATTGAACATAAAACTCACAAAACAAAAACTATTAGTGACTAATAGTTTAACCTTTCACTGACATCTTTTCCTGAAAGAAGATTTTGAACCAACTGTTCTCCTAAGCCTTCCCTAAAAGTTATTACTTTGCCAAATGTAGGGAAGGAAGGAAGACTGGCCACCTAATTTGAGAAGGTCTGTGCAAAAGGAAAAGTAAGTTTTAATAAAGTTACTAATGTTTTAAGAGAATGGTTGAGTTTCATTCTTCTATACATGAGGCAGGAATCTATCAAAATCCTAGAGGAGAACATAGGCAGTAACCTCTTTGACTGCAACCAGAGCAACTTCTTTAAGACACGTCTCCAAAGGCAAAGGAAACAAAAGTGAAAATGAACCTTTGGGACTTCATCAAATTAAAACGCTTCAGCACAGCAAAGGAAACAGTCAACAAAACAAAAAGACAGCCCATGGAATGGGAGAAGTTATTCACAAATGACACTACAGACAAAGAGCTGATATCCAAGATCTATAAAGAAATCTTCAAACTCAACAACCAAAAAAATGATGATCACATCAAAAAATGGGCAGAAAACATGAACAGACACTTCTCCATAGAAGACATACAAATGGCTAGCAGACACATGAAAAAATGTTCATCATCATTAGTCATCAGGGAAATTCAAATTGAAACCACATTGAGATACCACTTTACACCAGTTAGAATGGTCAAAATTAACAGAACAGGAAACAGTAAGTGTGGAGAGGCTGTGGAGAAAGGAGAACTGTCTTATACTATTGGTGGGAATGCCAGTTGGTGCAGCCACTTTGGAAAGCAGTGTGAAGATTCCTTAAAAAATTAAAAATAGATCTACTATATGACTCTGCAATTGCACTACTGGGCATTTACCCCAAAGATACAGAGGTAGTGAAAAGAAGGGCCATATGTACCCCAATGTTCATAGCAGCAGTGGCCACAATTACCAAACTATGGAAAGAGCCAAGGTGCCCTTCAACAGACAAATGGATAAAGAAGATATGTCCCATGTATATAATAGACTATTATGCCTCCATCAGAAAGGATGAATATCCAACTTTTGTAGCAACATGGATGGGATTGGAGGAGATTATGCTGAGTCAAATAAGCCAAGCAGAAAAAGCCAAGTATCATGGTTTCACTTACTTGTGGAGCATAAGAGTAACATGGAGGGCAGAGGGAAAAAGAAAGGAAAGATCAAGTACCGTAAATCAGAAGCATGAGAGACTTTGGACTCTAAGAAATAAACTGAGGGTTTTGGATGGGGGGTGGGAGAACTGTTCAGCCTGGTGGTGGGTATTGAGGGCACGAATTGCATGGAGCACTGGGTGTGGGCCATAAACAATGAATCTTGGAACACTGAAAAAATAAAATAAATTATTAAAAAAGACATAAACAAAGCTACTAATATAAAGTATCTGATAAAAACAAAATAAAACAAAACAAGAAAGTTACTAAGATTATAAGATGGTGACAACAGAGTATAAGTCAAGGGTGGCACCCCTATAAAACATGGGGTCTTATGTGACAGATTACATGCCCATGGTCTAGACCCTGAGAGAAGTCAGAGAGAAAGGCAAGCGACTGACTTTAGGAAGATTTTCTTTAAGTGATCTGCATGGGCCTTTTTAAATTGTAAATGTGTTAAGTAAGAGTTATAAAGAGGACTTTAGATCACTGTTTGGTGTGGAATTTTTAAGGCAGAAGGTACAAAAATTTTATTTCTTTATTTTTTAAATGTTGTTTCTGGTTGCTACATAAAGATCCATGGCCACAATACCCCTCTAGACTGAAAAGGATATTATTTTATATTTTATAGCAAAATATCTTCTAAGTGAAATATTTGTCAAATTTGATATCCAATTATGCTCATAGTAGTCACAATTGTTTGTTTTACATTTAGTTGCAAAATGCTATAGCATTCAAATAAAACAAATATATAGTTAAGGACATTTCCCTCTCAGTTAATTACAGGACCTTAAACTATGCTCTAATTTAAAGATGACTTAAGCTCTCTTAAGACTGGAAAAACATTAAGCTACATAGAAAATGTCCATCTATTTAACATTGGGAAATGCAGAATAATGTGTCTTTAATTTTCAATATCTTATTCCTGACTTGATAGTAGACATAAGCCATGTCATAAACAATTTCATTTAAAATTTTATGAGCATCAGTATTTTTGTGTGAATATTTCTAAATAGCTATTTGAAATTATATGAGTTGTTTACTGCACTCATGTTGACATAAGTTGGTAACAGCAGAGACAAAACACTTGAGAAAAAAATTAAGCCAGAAAATTACTAGTGTCATCTACTCACCAAAGGAACCAGGATCAAGGACAGATTTCAGGGTACAGAGCCAGGAGGAACAACAAAAAGAGTTAGAGAGAGGAAGGAGCGGTTGGGGAAGGTACATGATGGATAACAATGAATCCCCCAAATAACAGGACTTGTTTGGGTACACACACGCATGTACACACACACAATGTATTATATATATATTATATATATATTATATATAAAGTACATATACTTTAATCATTTAAACAATGTTTTCATATATCATTAAAAAGATTCATCTCTTCACTATTTGATTCCTGAATTTCTGAAGTAAGTGTTTGTTCAAACTGTGCCTTCAAAATGAAAGATAAGTACACTAATTGTTTGGGCATGGTGTTACAAACATTAAGGAAGAATATGTGTGCAGATAACGAAATACATAGCTGCAGATGAATCATAAACTAATACCACAATGTCTTGACATATGGATTATTCCCTTAAGTAACTCCTTAGCCTCAGCAGCCACTCATATCCCAGATAATAAAAGTTGAGGTAACATTATTTCTGAACATTCTTTGGAATCTTAGCTGCATGCTTATTCCAACCTCATCTATGAGTTTCTCTTTTGAACTGAAGTTTTTTAGGTCGTAAAGAAATCTGTTTAATATCCCCACATGAGCAAATAAAAGTGTTTCTAGATTGCTCTAATGCCTTCCAACCAGACTTTCCATATTGGTGGTTGTTTCATCCATGTTTATTGATTAGGTAATACAGATATATTAAATTAAATCCATTTGTTCATGGCAAGAGTATGTCTACAAGTAGCTCTCTACTGTGCAGTTGATTGGAACTAATAGAAAAAATTCAATCAGTGTTAAGATGTGGCTGGATTCTCATTACTTCTCATTTAGTTGCATTTCAAGAAGTTTCACATGGAAGAAGTTTTAAGATATAAGACTAAAGTTCAACTGTAGGGATCTAGGGGATTTGGGGGGATTTGTGATGAGGAGGAAATTTAAGATGGGTGTATCATCACTTCTCAATTTCAACATATATGATTTTAACTACTTTGTGCAGAGGCTTACTCTAGGAATGATTCTGAGTCTTAGCAATGCGGTGCTCAATGTCTCATTATTTGTAATTCTTCTAGCAAAAATATATAGTGTGATTTAGAGTATAATTTGTGTTTCAAAACAAAACAAAAATATATAATCATCTGTAGTCAGCCTATTTTGGGTTAAATACCACAGTAGTCATATTTACTACATTTAATATTTGTAAAAAAAAGTGTATTTTTTAGGTTTTGACATATGTCTTGTTTATTTAATTATCAGTTTTAAATATCAATTATATAAAGTTAAGAGTGAACGTTTCCTGTTGTGCCTTGTAGCTTGGGGAGAATAACTCATTTGTCCCAAGTTTTATAGTTAGTTGTTATACATAGCATTTAAACATAAGTTTTTCTTACACCATGCAATAATTGCCTGATATATCATTTATTGACACTTAAATAAGAATTTACAGTAAAAAATCACCTGTAAATCTAACTTGAATTATTAAGTCATTTGTGATAAATTAATAGCTGCTAGGGTGAAATTAAATAAGAAATTAAACTAATTAAATAAAGAATATAAAGGACTAGCTAACTATACTTGCTGATTAATTATGGGTGATCATTATATCCAATTCAAAATTTTTCAATATTCAATATGTCATTATAAAATGCATTGAGACTGTTCTGATAACACTCTGTTTCATGAATTAACTCCATCATAATATCCTGTTTTTTTTATAAATCGGTTTTTTTTTTAAGATTTTATTTATTTATTTGACAGAGAGAGAGATCACAAGTAGGCAGAGAGGCAGGCAGAGAGAGCAGAGGAAGCAGGCTCCCTGCTGAGCAGAGAGCCCCATGCGGGCCTCGATCCCAGGACCCCGAGATCATGACCTGAGCTGAAGGCAGAGGCTTTAACCCACTGAGCCACCCAGGCGCCCATATAATATCCTGTTTTAAAGTATAAGTATTTTTTTTCCCAATAAGATAGGTTTAGGAGGCAAAGAAGATTGAACTAAATGTAGAATTAATTTGATTTTGAATTAAATCTCTTGCTTTAATGTTTTCAAAAATTTAGATTCAATTGATATATTTTTTCTTTTTTAATTAATTGATTTATTTTCAGTGTTCCAAGATTCACTGTTTATGCCCCAAGCCCAGTGCTCCATGCAATTCGTGCCCTCAGTACCCACCGCCAGGCTCACCCATCAACCCCCATGACCCTCAGTTTGTTTCTGAGTCTAAAGTCTCTTATGTTTCGTTTCCCTCCCCTCAATTGGTATTTGTTGCTAACTATCTTGTCAAGAGCTGTGCTCTGTGTTTTTACATTAATTATCTCATTTAACACTATCCACACACCAGAAATACCAATAACCAAAATGAAACAGTATAGATTATAACACTGAAACTCAGATATAAATGATAATAAATGATATCAATGATAGATTTAAATGATATATCAAAATTTATTGATAATGACAATGAAGAGCAGAAACTCAAACTCTGTCTAGTATTGTGATTGCAAGGCTACTCTTTACATTAGGTTAAGATCTTATAAAATGTGTAAGATAATTTGTAGACAAAAATTTATCTTTCAAGCTGTTTGAATTTCACTCAAGTAAAATTTTCTTTACCAGATATTTAATTTGCTTTGTTAATGTTTATTTTGAAAGAGTAAAAAACAGTTCTTATTATAATAATAGTTTCAGGGTGCCTGGGTGACTCAGTCCTTAAGCGTCTGGCTTCGGCTCATGATCCTGGAGTCCCTGGATCAGGTCCTGCATCAGACACCCTGCTCTGCGGGAGGCCTGCTTCTCCCTAACTCCCCTTGCTTGTGTTCCCTCTAGCTGTGTTACTCTCTGTCAGATAAATAAAATCTTAAAAAAATAACAATAGTTCTAACCACAGAATAACCATTGCTTGTATTTTAAATGAAAATAAAATAAAAAATTTTAAAGTAAAAAAATACAAGCACACACAAAAAATCTCTTTCTTTCAATGCCATTTTAAGTAACCTTTGGGAAATCATTGACTTTTTTCCTTCTCTTCTGAGTTTATGCTTTGCAAAATTTGTCCTTTTATTTTCTTATTCCAGCTGATTCACTTACTACCTTGAAATATATATTCATGGTTAATTAGTTGTGGATCAAAAATTGGGGACAGCAAAAACTTTTGGCAAAATAATGAATTTTAAAATCAGTTTTGTGATAAGTCACCTTCAAACTATGGAAAAAAAATTGATATATTTATGTAGTTATTTGTTTAAAGTAAGTTTTCCAACACTTTTAACTAACATAGTTATAATTATTTACATTTCCCAACTATATTTCCAGGAATAATTTGTGTGAATTAACAATCTCATATTTGGGAACCTATTGTGTGAAATTTCCATGCTAGAATAAACGTACAAATACATAATTTTTACACAGAACAAAAATAAATGTAAAATGTGATAGAAAAATTATGCACACCATGATAAAAAGCAAATAAGTGGATGAAGGAAATAAGTCAACAAACGGAGAGAATGGAAGCTAGTTTTTCAGAAAGAAGAAAGTAGTGACTATTAGTGAAAATAAAATGAACATGGAATTTCCAGACAGGGGTGGCTGAATAACACATAGATTTAGAGTAGGATGTTATGTAGCAATAATAGAGAAACAATTTGTCACATACAGGATTACCAGACTAATTACTACCGGCTAATTTTTTTTAGGAAATATAAAACCTTTAAATATTATAAGGAGAATGATATAACTATTTTTTTCAAAAATGGTGTTTTGAAATAAATAATGCAGGAGGGAGTCCTAGAAGAGAGAGGAAAAACAGGACACTGCTGCTCTTTCTTCTAGGGTGAAATAAAAGTCTAATGGAGTTAACAAGTTAGACTGAACTGCTGAATAGAGCTATGATCTGAGCAATGACATAAAGATAGTACACAGAAAGAAGAAAGAAAAATTGACAGTGATGAACAGAATGCTATTAGCCAGAGGTTTGAGGAACATAAATGATCTGAAAAGTAGTGATAGAATTGCCTGAATTAGGATACTCAGTGTGGTACATTAGACCTTACCCTTCCCATCCCATCTTTAATTCCTGGGCACTTTTTGAATTCAAAATGATAACACCATAAGACACAAGTAGAACTTTCCAACAAATATTTGGAGGAGCAGAGGAAAAGGAACATGGTGGATATGAAGATGAAATCACTCATGAATAAATTTGCCCAGAAGTAAATGTGTGCACTGTAGGATAGGCTTACCATTACTAAATGAGAACTAAAATCTATATTGTGGGCCTAGAACAGTGAAACATGGCTAGCAAAGTAGAAAGAGGATGAAAAATATTTAGTAGCGATTATGAGATAGTCTCTGGTATCAGGTTGGCTGGGCATCTGTAAAATGGGATAATATTAGTAACTTCCTCATGATGCTGATATTAGGTTTAAATGCTTTAATACAGAACATAGCTAGGCTTGTGGAAAGAGTTAACGAAATCTCCATACGTGGATAAAAATAAGAATTTCAAAAGGGGGAAGTGTATTCAATAAAACTGATGGCTAGAAAAAAATTCTTTCAAAACTAACATGTAGCTCTTCAATCTTCATTAACCCTCAAGCTCAGACCATACCTTTCTATTCCTTTTTGTGAAAGAGACACAAGAAAACCACATTATTAGCAATGATTATTAACTGGGAGTTCTCTTATCCCTCTTTATTTAACAACAGGATACTGTAATTTGTCTATTTAGTTTTGTGCTTCTCTGAATATTGTACCACTAAATTTTCCAGTTCTAATTTATTTAGACTTACTGATCAAGTTAGACATAATATTGACCTGGTAAATACATTGACATTTTGAATATAAGGAATGATCCATCTTTCCCTTCCTGCAATTAATTCATATTACAAAATTCATCATCATCTGTCTCACAAAAATATCAAACCAATAAACATTTCTTGCATAAACAGTATGGATAAGACATTGAACAATTGCTACAAAAAAGAGAATGTGGCATTCAATTACTGCCAAAAATGTATATTCTCATGGGGAAGATAAAACAAACCACATACATATTAAGTAACCATAAACATTTAGTTAAGAGCTTGAAAATAACAAGACATCTCAAACATACACAATTTAAAAAGAAATGGTTAAAGAATGGAAAAGATAAAGGAAATACATCATATTTTGAAGTGTGTTCAATTAAGGTTATAGAAGTGATGGATTTTAGTTTGTTCTCAAGGTAGTTTGAATCTGATTGGACAGTGAGAAGAAAGGAAGATGCTTTAGATAATAAACATGAAGATGATTGTTAGTCATATATTTTCAGAGGAATGTTTTGCTAAAATTCATCTGATCTCATTAAAAACATCTCCACATATACTTTCAAATTAGCACTGTACCTTTTCCTCATTAAAGTAAGAACATTTTATAAAACCTTACATTAACCCACAGTTATTGTTAAATTAAAATCAAGAACCTGTTTGGAAATGAAGAGCAAAGGGATAGATATTTGTTTGTATGTAAAATGTCAAAAAGTTAAAATAAAACAGTTTTCAATATATTTATTTTTCAAACTTAAGCATAGGCAAATCTCTACCTCCCAGAATCCTGAGAAGACCTAGCTTTTGCTACCTCCTTATTCTGGAGATTTTCACCATGATAATAATAATGGCATATTCTCAGTGCATAGATAAATAGGGTGAGTTGCTGCTGATGACATTTTTTGAACTAGCTGAAAACATTGGAAAAATGTTTCTATTGTAATTTAAACCTAATGGAACATAAACTCATTTACTACTGTCAAAGTCTTATTATTTGGACAGTTGGAGAAAAAGCTGGTGATTACCACTAAGCATATTTGTCTATTTTAATTGCTATTTATCTCAAAAGTTTCAACTGTGTATGGAAACAATAGAAAGCAATTAAAATATCAGTCAAGGTTGGCAGAGCAGAGTAGATAGCTATTGTCAGCAACAAACTATCAAACACAATAAGTAATAGGAAAATGTTCCATGGTCGAGTAATTATGTGAGACGAAGGAATGAATAATAACATTCTTCATGAACTAAAATTGCAGAGAAATTTCAATACCGATGTGAATTTGTCTGATATGCAACTTACAAACTCATGTGTGTGTGTGTATGTGTGTACGTATGTGTATACATACACATACATGCATATTTTAATCACGGTGACTCCTTAATATTTTGGCAGCTCATTTGAGATATAACTTTTTTATTAAGAAATTTTTACAGGCCACCTGGGTGGCTCAGTGAGTTAAAGCCTCTGCCTTCAGCTCAGGTCATGATCCCAGGGTCCTGGGATGGAGACCTGCATAGGGCTCTCTGCTCAGCAGGGAGCCTGCTTCCTCCTCTCTCTCTGTCTGCCTCTCTGCCTACTTGTGATCTCTTTCTGTCAAATAAATAAATAAATAAATAAAAATCTGTACAGGTCACATAAAAAAATGCTAAACCTCTTCACTTTCTGGCCAAACTCTCAAAAAAGATGAGTATGTGTGGTGTAACAAATAGCAATGATTGGAATTCTAATTCCAAGATGAGAGTATCTCTTGATTTTTGACTCACATCTAATTCATATTTATTTACTTATTAATCTATATTGCAAGGTTTGAAATTTCTAAGTACTTTGGGGAACTAAAACTACATTGATTATTTTACTTATTCCTTGTAGATGTCTTCCTCACATAAATAGACCATTTATATACCTGCAACCCTCAGTGATCTATGGGAAGTTATCTTGAGCAGGTGATGTGATTACCATAGAGTTTCCTGGAAAACACTGTGGCTCCAATCTTCTTTGAATTTTCTTAGGGAAAGCAACATTATGGCTACTTTCCCACTTGCCACAAACTTTAGGGGTGGTTAGTGGAAAATGAAACCTAACTATCTTGTGTAGCTTCAGGTTTGGTGGACAGTGGGTACTAAGCATTTGAATATCTGTGATGATAACAAGATATAACCTAAATGTGCTATAAAAATGATACTGTAGGATATAATGCCAATCTGTTATCTCAATGAACACATATCCAGGGCTTTTTCACTTTTGTGGCTTTTAGAGTACTTTTCATCAGTTCTAGCTAGAATTTTCAGTGCATATTAAGACTAATATGGGTTAGGGGTGCCTGGGTGGCTCAGTCATTGAGCATCTGCCTTTGGCTCAGGTCATGATCTCGGAGTCCTGGGGTCAAGCCCTGAGTTGGGCCCTCCTGGGTGGGAAGCCTCCTTCTCCCTTTCCCACTCCCACTGCTTGTATTCCCTCTCATTCTGTGTTTGTCTCTGTCAAATAAATAAATAAAATCTTAAACAAAAAATCTATTATGGTTTAAACTTTAAGAAGTTGAACAATGTATCAGAACTAGAAAAATCATTAAAGCGGATCTCTCCCCATATCTCTCCTCTCTGCTTTCTAGTTATCTTTTAAAATTGGGTAGTATTTTCAGTACTGGAATGATAGGAAAAATTAAACTGTTTGTTGAAACACCATACCATGATGAGATCAGAGAAAGAGCATCATTACTTAAATTGAATGAATAAAGCAGATATGTGAATTCAGATCCTACTTAAAACACAGCAGCCCTAGAATTAAGAAATCCTTCATTATAGAATTACTGTGATATTTATCAGTTTACTCCAGAAACTATTTAAGTCATTTTACAAGAATGCTTGTAGAACCATTAATAGATAAAATCAGGGAGAAAAAAAAAAGAATAGGTGGGAATACTAGGACTGAAGAAAAACGAGAGAAAGAGAGACAAACCAAAATGAGTCTAAAGATCAAAATTCATGTTTTAACAAATGCGAGGTACATTTTGGCTCTAAATGTCATGTACATGTGAGATGATAACAATGAGATATCACGAATGAATTTCTTTTTTTTTTTTTTTTTTTTTTTTTTTTTTTTTTTTTTTTTTTTTTTTTTTTTTTTTTTTTTTTTTTTAGTATTTTATTTATTCATTTGACAGAGAGAAACACAGCGAGAGAGGGAACACAGCAGAAGGAGTGAGAGAGGGAGAAGCAGGCCTCCCGCCGAGCAGGGAGCCCGATGTGGGACTCGATCCTGGGTCTCCGGGATCATGCCCTGAGCCAAAGTCAGTCGCCCAACCAACTGAGCCACCCAGGCGCCCTGAATTTCTTATTGAAGGCACATTTTTGAATGGGGCTGATAACAGATTCACTCATTCATGTATTCATTAATTCATACATTAACAAAGGTATGTTGAGAAACAACATATTTCATCTATCTAAATATCTGAGGGACATCTGGGTGGCTCAGTTGGTTGGGTGACTGCCCTCAGCTCAAGTCATGACCTCTGAATCCTGGGGTGGAGTCCCACATCAGTCTCCCTGTTTAGCGTGGATTCTTCTTCTCCCTCTGACCCTCCCCCATCTCATGCTCTCTCTCTTACTTATTATCTCTCTCTCAAATAAATAAATAAATAATTTTTTTAAAAAAAAAGAAGAAATAATATATGATATAATATAAGATAGTATGATATTGGGAAGAATAGACAGGAAGTTATTCTTAGTTTCAAACTAGTAACAAGACCTAGAGAACTCTTCCTTATAACTTTCAGTAGTATGGAAAATTGTTAGGCATATATGATTCAATAAAAATATATTGCATATATATCATTGCAATGATCTGGTTAATTCCATGCCTTAAATTGCCTATAAAATGGGGTACCAAGATTTTGGACCTCAGGGAGCAGTAACATTGGTTTAATAATGGAGGGATGCGATATGGTGACAAAGTAGGAATACAAAAATGTATCAAATTTTTCTAAAGATTTTATTTATTTATTTGAGTGACAGAGAACATGAGAGGGGGAGAAGGTCAAAGGGAGAAACAGACTTCGCGTGGACCTGAGAGCCTCATGTGGGACTCAGTCCCTGGACTCTGGGATCGTGACCTGAATGGAAGGCAGTTGCTTAACCAGCTGAGCCACCCAGATGCCCAGAAATGTATCAGTTTTTAGATTCTGCATTCATCATCACTGTTAAAAGAAATGGAAGTGTTTTTATCTACTGTGATCTGTTTTCTGTATTAATTTATTTTCTTTTAAATGCTATGCTTCTTTCATTACATTCTGTTTAATTTGTATTTTTATTTTTGTTTTGTTTATAAAATTTGTATTTTATATGTATTTTTACTTTATGTAAGTGGTACTCCAATTTATATTTTACTTTTTTACTAATACTATGTTAACATACTCTGTATTTTTTCGCTATTGACTGAGAATAAAAATTTAAACCTTGTTAACGGTTTTCTTTAGTTTAAATATATTTACTTTAATAAAGAAATACTATATATTTCTTATTTTTCTCATTTTATATTGAAGTCAGTGGACACTTCTGGATTGGTCCTGTTCCATGAATGGTTGTTTAGAATACACCAGATTTTGGAATTAATGACTGCATATCATTCAATTAATATAATTAGGTAAGCTTTACTAATCATTGGCCAGTCATAAGTCAAAGATTTAACAGTGCTTGAGAAGCATCTGGAAGCAAGGTAATACATTGCTAGATTAGTAAATCTATATTACAAAAAGTAGAAGAGTTACTATCAGCATCGTCTTTGAAATCTGAGAAACCTACCAAGAACATGTGACAAAATAAGAGGCCACTGACCACCTCACAAAGGTGAATATTATAAAGGTGGACTGTGGTCATACCCAAACAAAACTGAGACCATCCTTGTAGAATGATTTTGGATTCTCTCTAGGATCAAAGCCCCAGAGGGATGTGATATAGTTTATGGCTACAATGAACATACATACATCTTATAATATTTTGAAGCAGATGTAATCAAACTCCTCTAATTCATTAAAAAAAAAATCTCAAATAATAATGATAACTCAGTAAAACACCAAGAAAACATTCAGCCTTGGCCAAAGTGACTTCCTGTGCATAAATTCAAAAAATAAGTGGATTATAAAATGTACAGTTATATAACTGAATAATTAGGTCTATGATTTTAAAAGCTGAAGAAATTCTTAAAATGGCTTATCTAAGGATATTTACAAGTAAAGATATTTCTTTTTGATCTAGAATTAGTCTGACACTGGAATGCTAGGTAAGTGCCCCTTTTGCAAATATCTCAACTGCCAAATCTTAAGAGTGCACGTGTTTAAGTTTTTCCTCCAGGCTTAAACTAAGTCTGCAAAACATATGCTACCCAAGCATATTGTGTTATTCGACCCAGACATCTTTTTCCTCAGCAATTTAATTAGTCATGAGGAAAACTGCAACACTCAAATTGAGTTTTTGTAAAATAAAACCAAATCTAAATTGAAACAGAAAATGTTAATCAGTCCATTAGAACACAACTCCAGGAAGAGGTAGTGAATGGACATTATGGTTTTGCGACTCTAGCCACCCTGACCAAAGCTCAGCTGTTGAGTGAATTTTATGTTCTTAATTCTGTCTAGTATCTGTCTATTTATAGAACAGGTTTTCCATGCAGCGTGTCTCAACTCAGAACTATTTAACTCTTTAACCTTTAATCAATAATTGACATTCTAAAATGATGACACCTAACTTTTACTAAAAGCAATTAGAAAATCTTTTCATGTGTCTGTTAGCCATCTGTATGTCTTCTTTGGAAAAATGTCTATTTATGTCTTCTGCCCAAAGAAATTAATGTTCACTGTAGTATGAGTATGCCAGTGAGTGCTAGTGTTCTTTGGTGTGCAAAATATATGCTCGATATATGTAGTGTGTGTGTGTGTGTGTGTGTGTGTGTGTGTGTGTGTGTAGATATATATCAAAGCAAGATAGCCAGGGTTTGGAAATATATTTAATTTGGTAGGAATTTCTGCTAAGGAAATAATATACCTAAGGAGATTCATTTTCAAAAATATATATGAACTTGCATACATTTTGGTCCTAATCTGCCCATTTTCGCAGCCCAACCCCATAACTTAGAACTAAAAGTAAAACAATCAAGAAAACAATGCTGGTGGTAGGTTACAAATTTGGTCCTATTAGAGCTGGGATACTGTGTGGGCTTTCTTAAGTCTTGGTAAACCTGATTCTTTTTGAGGTCTTTCATACTTACAGATTTATTCATGACAAGATTTTACACAGCAAAGACCAGGGATATGACATTCTACCCTTATTAATATAGGACTGATATTTATCCTGAAAGGCCTAGAGGTTATAAAGTATCCACTCCCATATAAAGAATTCAAGTTTGTTTGGGCTTGATAGTGACATACAAGTCTACAGTCTTCCTGTGTAATAATTTAACTTATTAAACCTTATCTTCCTCATACTATGCCTAAATGGATTTTTTGTTTAATGTTTATATTTTTGAGCAAAGTAGACCATATAAATTAATTCTAGTAAACTTGCTAAAATCAGCTCGTTGATTTAAGCAGTCTTTTATGCTGTCTATGTTGGGGAAGGGTATTAATTACATATTCTGTTTCTCAACATTTCTACTTTTAATTTTTTTCTAATATTTCATCAAAATGAGTAGTATGACATCAATGGTATTAGACTATCTCATGAAAAAGTGAACTGGATAAATCTAAGCATATAACCAGATGATACCACCATATCATCCTCACTACATATCACCAGTTCAGGAAATATTAGATATTACTTGTTTAAACTGTTTAAGTAGTTAATTCAGTTTTTACTTCTAGTTCATTGCAATAGTAAATGGGCTGATTTTGGGTGTCTAGAGATTTTTGTCAGTGTTAATTCTTGCAGGGATACACATATTCTAAAAACAAATTATCCTAACACCTGAATGTATGAAAAACAGTGTCTTTTATTTACTTATTTTTTTAAAGATTTTATTTATTTATTTGACAGAGCAAAACACAGCTAGAGAGGGAACATGAGCAGGGAGCTTGATGCAGGGCTTGAAGCCGGGACTCCAGGATCATGACCTGAGCTGAAGGCAGCCACTTAACGACTGAACCACCCAGGCACCCCAAATAGTGTCTTTTATTATAAATCTAAGAGATAATTCAATGTCATTTTTGTGTGTTCTCATGTAGTCAGTCTGTATATGATGAAAAGAATAAGAACATGTTCTTATTATAATACAGAGTAGAATGGGTAATTTTTCAGGAGATTCACAGTAGAGTTCAAAGGTATTTTTTAAATAGCATACAGTAAATATATTTTTTTAAAGATTTTATTTGTTTATTTGACTGAGAGAGAGATCACAAGTCGGCAGCGAGGCAGGTAGAGAGAGCAGAGGAAACAGGTTCCCTGCAATCCCAGGACCCTGAGATCATGAGGCTTTAACCCACTGAGCCACCCAGGCATCCCACAGTAAATATTTTAATCCCTCTTATTGCCACATATTAAGTCCACTTCAGAAAAAAATAAAACTAATAAGCCATTAAAAATGTTTTGAATGAACAAAGAATTTCTCTTTGTTCTCTACTGTGGTGACAACTAGGAATAGTGAAGACAACTGCTATATGACTTTGCTGATTATTTTGATAGGTTGACAATCATATTGAAATAGTCCAACAGATTCTTACTTGGGTGATGATACATTTGTTATTATTAGTTTAGTTCAAAAAGATACATATTTTTAAATAGTATTACATTGTTCTTTATATTTTACTAAGGCCTAACGAAAGGATAGTTTTACATTTTTTTTTTAAGATTTTATTTATTTGACAGAGAGAAACACAGCTAGAGAGGGAACACAAGCAGAGGGACTGAGAGAGGGAGAAGCAGGCTTCCCGCAGAGCAGGAAGCCCGATGTGGGGCTCGATCCCGGGTCTCCAGGATCATGACCTGAGCCGAAAGCAGTCGCTTAACCAACTGAGCCACCCAGGCGCCCCAAGATAGTTTTACATTTTACTGGAGTTTTGATTTGATGAACAGTGCTATACTGTTCAAAAATATGTAACAATTCTCTATAAAATATTATATTATGAATTAATTAGGGGTCATTAGTGTACTAAGCCACATATAAGCAAATAGCTATTATTTGTAAACTGCACTTTGGAAGATAAGGGAGAAAGTTTGAAATTCTGCTATTTAGTCCTTGATAGTAAAGATAAAATTTCATCATCAAAAATAAAAGGACCCAAAATACATGAATATACACTGGTTCCTTATAATCACTTACTGTGACACACTTCCTAAGCTATTCTATTGAAATATTTTGTTCTGAAAATAGTAAGATTGCTTTTCACATTAAATATGAGTGTTTTAAGAAAAGGGAGAGAAATATATCATGGGTTAGTAACCACCAATAAAAATGAAATGAATTGCAAATGAAAGCACACTATGTACTTTACAAATGTAACAGACTTGCAGATTGGGAAGTTTCTTATATTCTTTGTTATTGATAGTCCTCCGTTTGTTTCTGTCATTAACATCAAGGAATTCATTTAAATTTTGGTTTAATTCTTAAGACTTATATGAAATACTTTGATATTTGTTTCATGATGCAGGGAATTAAAGAACGCCAAGAAACAGGGATGCCTGTTGGCTCAATCATTAAAAATCTGCCTTCAGCTCAAGTCATGATCCCTGAGTCCCAGGTTTGAGCCCCTCATCGGGTTCCCTGCTCCATGGGAATTCGGCTTCTCCCTCTCTCACTCCCCCTTCTTGTGTTCCCTCTCTAGCTGTATTTCTCTCTATCAGATAAATAAATAAAAGTCTTACACACACACACACACACACACACACACACACACACAAGAACACCAAGAAACAGCCTGGTGCCCTTAGAAAGAAAGAGCACTTGGGAGGTGGGTCCCTGGGAGGCTCAGTTCACTGAATAGCAGACTGTTGGTTTCAGCTCAGGTCATGATCTCAGAGTTGTGGAATAGAGCTCCCCATTGGGCACCATGGTCAGTGAGGTGTCCACTTAATATTCTTTTCCTCTTCCTCTCCCTCTACCCCACTCCCCTGCTCTCTCCCTGGAATCATGACCTCAGCCAAAGGCAGACACAATCCACTGAGCCACACAGGCACCCCTAAATTTCTGACAAATGGTTGTGAAACACTAGTTTTCTCATTGAAGGGAGAAAACACAAAATGACACATCATAAAAGATACTATTGTTCTTTTGACCATGGCAAAAATATGATCTATAGCACACCAGAAGTATTAAGTTGTACTTCTCTGCTAGCAAATATTATTAAGCTGAGCTTAATTAGCTGAGTCTGCTAAGGATATGAAAAAATATTAAAATTTTATATTATATTTGCAAAGTATGCTGAAAATATTTTAAAAATGGAACTAATTATCTTTTATGACAACTATAGAATTAGTTGTTTTGTTACTGATATTCCTCCATTTGTTTCTGTCATTAACATCAAGGAATTAGAAAATCAGCATTTTATTTTCTTTTGCTTTCTTAAAAGTTTTTGGTACTGTTAATAAAATCACTTTATTAAAAGTAAGCACTAAACAGGTATCTCAGTTTTCTGTATCAGAATTTTCTATTTCTTGCTCTTACTTTCATTTTCTGAATACATCAAAATCTGATTATATCAGATCTCAAGTTATCTAACAGATTGAGCCACTCCTATCTTTTGGATAGATTATTTTCTGGCCATTTATAAAAGTTTAATTTTATAGTTCATTTTAATAGAGTTTTAGGGTAGGTATTTAGTTACTGGGGTTTACATTTATTTCATTATTATTGTTAAAATTTTAATTTATATAAAATAAATTCAGTTTAATTGTATAGTTTTTATTTAGTTATTTTTATTTTTCTTAATTGTACAGCTTTTAAATTTTTGGCAGATATATACGGTCATGAAACCACCACTATAATCAAGTATAGAACCTTTTTACTACCTTTGTCCCTTTGTTGTCAACTCCTCCCTTATGTTGCTTGTTGCTACGAATCTGTTTTCAGTTTCTGTAACTTTGTATTTGCAAAAGTGTCATATAAATGGAATTTAAAAAATGTAGCCTTTTGAGTCTAACTTTTTTTCATGGAGCCTAAAATACTGAGATTCATCTATATTGTTAGAGGTACTGATAATCTTTCCTTTGCATTGCTCAATATTATTCCATTGTATGGGTGTGTGACAGTTTGTTAATACAAATCCATTTGAGAGTTATTTGAGTTACTTCCAGTTTTAGGTGGTTACATATAAGACACTATTAATATTCATTTACAAGTTTTTGTGCAAATATAGATTTTCATCTCATTTGGCAAACTACCAAGAAATAGGTTTACTGAGTTGTAGGCTAAGTAGATTTTTCTTTTCTTTTCTTTCTTTTTTTTTTTTTTAAGATTTTATTTATTTAACAGGGAGAAATACAGCCAGAGAGAGAACACAAGCAGGGGGAATGAGAGAGGGAGAAGCAGGCTTCCTGCGGAGCAAGGAGCCCTATGTGGGACTCGATTCCGGGTCTCCGGGATCATGACCTGAGCCGAAGGCAGTCCCTTAACCAACTGAGCCACCCAGGCGCTCCTAGGCTAAGTAGATTTTTAATTTTTTAAGAAACCACCAATTTGGTCTCCAACGTTGCTGTAATATTTTACATTTCAGTAGTGATGAGAGTTCCAGTTGTTGGACATCCTCTATAATATTCAGTACCATCTTTATTTTAGATGTCCTAACAGATGCATAGTAAAATCTCACTGTATTGTTAATCAGCAGTACTGACTAAGAACATTGAACATATTTTCCTGTGCCTACTTGCCATCTCTGGATCATTTTTCTTGTGGCGTCTCTTCTAGTTACTTGCTTATTTCTACAGTTGGGTTGTATTATTTCTTAGTATTGAGTTTTGAGATTTTTTTTGTAGCTTCTAGATATGTCTTTTATCAGATACATGATTTGCAAATATTTTTTCTCAGTGTCTGGACTCTCTTATAATTATTTTAGTAATTTATTTCACAGGAAGGAAAAAACTTCCTAATATGGATGAAGTATAATATGGATGAAGTATCATTTATGGGCCATACTTTTATTGTTACATATAATTTTTTTTTGTCTGACCCAAGGTTAGAAATTTCCTTAGCATTTCATTCAGGAATATTTATAGCTTTAATTTTTAGATTTTGGCCCATGCTTTATTTTGAATTAATTTGCCCATATTGTACCAAGTTTGAGTTAAGGATCATTTTTTTGTACATGGGCATCTCATTGTTCCAGCATCATTTGTTAAAAATGCCTATACTTTATTCAAAAAGTTTCATTTGCAACATTTTCAAAAATCAATTGACCATGTAAGGTGTATTTCTAAATTATTCTCTTAATTTCATATAAAGGTCTATTCCTTTTTTGTTATAACAATGTCATGATTACAGTACCTTGATACCATGTCTAGATTAGTAGTTAGTCCTTCAATTTGATTCTCCTTTTTTCTTCATAGTATAAATTTGAATGAATACATGATATGTCTCAGAATTAGCTTGCTAAACTCTATAAAACATTCCTGCTGAGATTTTGCCTCAATTACATTGACCCTATCATTGTAAGGATGATTGATATCTTATAAATATTGAGACTTCGAATCTATGAAAGTGATACATTTCTCCATTTACTAATTAGATATCTTTTGATTTTTTACATCTTGTTTTCACCACACAAATATAACACAAATTTTGTATTTTTGTGCTTAATAGCTGTGTGAATGCACTATTATCAATGATATTGTTTATATAAACATGTGATCAAGTTTTCATATTGATTTATCCTATATGTTGATAAACTATTCAGCATTTTGTTAAAAAGAATACTTTAAAATACAATGTCTACCAATGATTAGACATAGAAATTGGAAATTTAATGGTTAAAATTATGAATTGATTAGGAAAATCAGTAAATTTAAGTCACTTCGAGCTCTTATACAACATTATAAAAATGCAATGTTATAGAGATTAGTTGTAAATGTAGAATTTATATGTGCCTCGAAAACACTAACAAATATAAACGCCAGTCTTGTTCAATTTAGATCTGTTTCTTGTGTATTTTACAGAAACTACAGTGGCTGACTTTGAGACAAAATTATTTTTCACTGATTGATAAATGCAAGAATGTATCTCTGATAGATAGGAAAGGGAGGAAACTTTGCTAGCTTACCTCCACTTTGGCTCTGAGTTATTTTTTTCTGCGTATTAACTTAGTTTAAAAAGATAAATAACTTCATGAAGGTAATTATAAGATAAACTTGACATCAGGAAATGTGTTTTCCTTTGGAATTAATAGGTCTTCAGATAGTCATATAATAAGAATTGTAGAGAAAAAAAATCTCCCTCAAAGGACCTGAGTATTCTCTTCTAAAAATAAATTTAGATCAGATTAAGATTTGAATATATATTTAACGAGTTCATTTATTTATTTGACAGAGAGAGAGAGAACAAGAGACAGAACACAAGCAGAGGCAGTGGAAGAGGGAGAAGCAGGCTCCCTGCTGAGCAGGGAGCCCAATGCAGGGCTGGATCCCAGGACCCTAGGATCATGACCTGAGCCTAAGGCAGATGCTTAATGACTGAGCCACCCAGGCACCCCTAAGATTTTAATA